>JAQIVZ010000147.1:0-99397 GCA_034700945.1 Arrhopalites spinosus
TTGTAAAAAGAAAACGATTGCACTTTAAAATTGTGGATTTGTGTAAAGGTTGTTATAAACTATAGAGTTATATATTGGATTATACAAATTTTCGGCGGAAATATTAATCTCTGGCGGGCGTAGCCCGCCGTGAAATTTCTTGTTATATATATTTAGCTCACATTTTGTTTTTTTGTCTCTGTCGTTATTCTTACATTACTTATATAGGCGCTCTCGATTTGTCTGGGACTTGATGAAAAAAAATTAAATATGTAATGTTAAGTGTTAGTGTACTACATAAATACATACGAGTATCTATTATGAAGCTGACATGGTTGATTCTTGATGTTATAACTTAATTTGGCTATGTAATTCAACTTGTTCAACTTGTTAGTTGTAACAGAAGGGACCCGACAGACATTGTGATGAATCAGCGTTGTTTCTTTAAAAGTGAAATCGAACTGGTTGGAATTGTAACGCTCCTCTGTTTTTGTCGTTGTCTCTCTGTAAATTACCTCCGTCTCCCTGCCGTCTGAAAATGTGGGTTATATATATATTATACAGTTACAAAATTAAAGCATTAAAATGATCTAGATTTTGATGGCTACTTTGTATTATTTATACATATACAAACATTTATTTTATATGTGGTTCTTGTTTTATATACCAGTGTGGTGACCGACTGGTGTCTTTTTTTATTTTTGTAACAAAAATGTAACCCGTTTACGCGTATTACTCTCGTGTCTATTTTTTGTTGGACTTTGTGTATCATACACAGTTTACAGTGGATCATACTCGTCTCTCTGTCTTTTACGCATAAAAATTGAAAGTTTTCATTTGTACAGACGTAAACACTTGACGCTATTTTTTCTCACGTCCGTTCTTAAAAGCCAGTAGAATAAATTGTAAATTCAACTTTTTTTTCTTCATACTGACCGTAGACTTTATATTGTTTTTTTCTGTAAATTCTCAATTTTTTTTCTGTGGTTGAGTCAAGGGAAAATAGTAAATGGGAAATTGTGTAAGTTGAAAGAAAATTGTAGGACTAAAATTTTTTGAATATTTGATGAGAATCATTTTCTAAATATACAAATAATAATTTCAATGACCTTTTCCTATCTGTAGTTGTTTATATAAATTTATAATAGCATGTAGAGTCAAAATTGTTGTGAAAATATGAACGTAATTATATTTAACCTTATTTAATTTTTTTGTGTGGATTTTTTAAACTTTATTAAATGTAAACAGGTGAATTAAATTATGCTTATAAATAGTTAATTTTTATTAGTTGAACATAGACTGTATAAATAGGAAGATGATGAGACAAGACTCCAAGCACCGTTACTTTTGGACGCTTAGTATTCATAAACGTTCAAAAGTAATGGAGACTTTCATTAGTTGATAGGTTTTAATATTTTCTAAGAATTTAAAATAAACTCCCTATGCTTAATTTTAGACGCTCCTCACGAATTATACAGAGAGAGAGACACAGTTGTGTCAAAAAATGATGGTTAAAAGTTGTTCGTGAGGAGATAATGATAATTGTGGATAGAATAGTTTACGAGTCATGTATATTATTTTTTTCACACTTAATATTTTATCATTCAACAAAATTCTAATAGTTTGTAATGTGACGATGGAGCATTTAATAATGAATATAATAGCCTCATTTTAACCTTAAAGTCAGTTATTGCCCATCTGGCATTTATCTTTGATCTACAATTCATCAACCTAATGGTTGTGATAAAAAAATGAATTTTTCCTTGAAATTTTAAATAGTCGAATTTACCTATTAATAATCAACATTCTTTTTTTCTTATGATTTATAAATATGATGCCGTAATATTATTTAAAAATATAATGAAGATGATGAGGAAATATACACGGAACATTTTTTTGTCTGGATTCAAAAAATTTATATTTTACATTTATAACCTTTTGTTGTCGTTCCAAGGGAGATGACATCATGACCCTCCTCATGATTGTTCCAATTTTATTTTGGTCATGCAATCCAAGGGAGGTATATATATATATATTCGACGTATATTTCATAATCCTGAAACTGTACAATAGTGATTAAGATTCAATGAAATGTTTTTTGGGTAAAAAGATCTCAAATCTCTTCTTTTTACTATAGAGAAAGATTGTAGAGATGAAATGAGGGGGGATTGATCAAGAAAAAATATAATTTATTGATATCGATTTACATGGAGAACACAGTACACATTACACTATGTCTTCTTTTTTTGTTTTATCATGATAATTTTATTCAGATTAAAATCATCATCTCTCTCTCTCTCCATGGGAGGAATCTCTGTATCTGTAGAACAGGAAAAGAAGAATTTTATTTGAATGATATAGTAATTTTACATTCAAAAAAATGTAGTACAGTACAGTATATACGAGTAAAGCAAGAGAGTCAAAAGATTGAAGAAGAGAAAGATTATAATCAACTTTTTGGTTACAATTAAGATGACATGAGGTACGCAACATCTTCAAAAAAAAGGATTATGATTATTAAAATGCATATATTTCCTTGGGAGTTCATTAGTTCATTGAAGGAGGTTGTAGTTTTGGTAATTTTAAATATTACCTTGATCAAATCAAAATAAAAAAGACATGATCCCTTGATATAAAGATTGTATTACACAGATACTTGTTACATATATTTTGTCCTTTTTTACTCAACCTCAAGTAACTGATATTCTCTCCTTCATTTTTCATACAAGAGACAATAGGGCAGTACAGTGTTTAGCGTTGAATGGAGTACTCGTGTATTTTGCTATGACATGCTTTTTATGTTAGTAATGTAGTCCCTATCAAAATAAAAATGGTTGTACACGGTATTACTAGTACATACACAACTTCTCATTAAACATTGCACTTAAGTTGATTTTCAATTTCAATACAACTACCTAAATGTATTTATTGTATGGAAATGAGACAGATTGAGGTGGTTGAGAGCCTGGGGCTTCAAAAAATGTAATACTGTACAAATCCCCCTGTATATATATATTTATATATGTATTCTATAACAAAGTAAATAATATCCACATGTCCTCCTCTAGTACAAGTATAGAGGACATTATACTGTAGATACAATCCGTAATTAACGAATTGGTAATGCAGGTAGGGGATTATATATTTTTTATAGAAGTTTATACATCGGATATATTAACATTTTATTTATAGTTTGAATCTATTGTTATCTACATATTTTGATCATTGTTTGCTTACAATGAGAGCTTTGTTTTTTTTTATTTTTCATTTTACTTTACACCATCATCATCATGTGCTCAAGTGGGGAATTTGCATTGACTCGGATTTAAAATGCATTGCACATTTTTTTATATTCTCTCTCTTCTCGATGGAGTAATTATTAATAGTCAGATTGCATGCCACACGAATTGTGTGTCTATCTTGTACATTTATTTTTTCTTGTCTTGTTTTTCCTTCGCAATGTAAATATTACTTGTACGATGTACATGTACGTTGAATTTATCATACTTTAAAATTATCTTATTATGTGTATGTATGTACATATTGTATAGTTTTACATGCAATGTATGATGTTAATATGAGCATGTGAAGTATTTTTCTCGCAATATTCTGATTTGACACTTGGTTGACGCTACATGTTTTTTTTAAGCTTGATAAAAAATCAAATTTCAAAAATTGTGCATCGTATTTGTCAAGTCTTGTATAAGTTAAGTAGACAGTTGTGCTTGAACTACATACAAGCAGGTATGAACATATAGAGTGAATTTATGTATAATTTAAAGATAGAAAAAGTTATGGACGGAAAGGGAAAAAATTTTACCATCTGAGTTGGAATGCCTTGTTTTACTCATTCATGCATCGGACATGAGCCACTTCTCTCTCTCTCTCTGTCTGTGTAAAAGTATAAATAAGTATATTATTGTTGGAGGGATATATGATGACTGGCAATCATGTTGTCATTGGCATTACCATTCTTGGCAAGTAACAATACATAAATACAATATACAAGTATATTAGACAGATAAATATTACAGATTATAGTTAGTTACAAGAGTAACTCTTTGCTCAAAATTATTTTCTAAATTCGTCATTGAAAATGTTCATTTGGTACTTGGTATATGATATTATACTTGTTCGATTGATTGTGTCATGAATGTGTCATGGAAGTCATTCATTCTCTCTCAAAATGAATGACAGACAAGGATGACCAATCTGCGCATCCTCTATTTTACAGATACTTCTCTCTCTCTCTTTTCTTGGTAACTTTTCAAGTCTCAACTGGATACGTAGAGAGAGATAATTAACCGGTTCGAATTTTGTAGTTACTAAAATTTTTAATCTTATACACTTGACAACCTTTATTATTTTAATTGCATCATAATATCTGTCATTTATGATTACATTATATTACAGTACCAACTCTAATAGTAATTGTGCAGTACATGTACATTTACCTGTACTTATAGTATAGAGATTAGAGATTTTTGAAGGAGAGAGAGAGAGATCAAAATATTTTGTAGGTTATACGCTTATTGTAAAACTGAGTAGAAAAAGTTGTAGTTAAAAAAAATTAAGATTGAAAAATGAAATTGGGGAGTGAAAGCAAAGAAAATATTTATGGAAATTATTTTTGGAATTTTACTTTTTGTAATAAAGACTAATGTACAATTATATGAAGGTTGAGTTTAAGTAAGTAGAGATGTTCTAAAATTCTGACATATTGTCAATTTTATTCTTGTCCATTTTTAATATAGTCATGCGTTTATAAGTTAATAGGGGCCATCCACATGATTGTTTGTAAAGTCGTGTACTATAGTTAGTTGTTGTTAGTTAATGTAAAAATCTAATCTCTCTTGTTCTCTAGACTATACTTCTCTCACAGTTGTACTTATATATAATATAAAAGATGATGGCATGAGATTGTGAAATAAATGAATTTCATGTCGTGCTCAGCCCCAACGAGACCATAAAAGGTCAAAGTAGGGCAAAATAAGATTAATTTCTCACGCTGATTTAGATTAAGTACTCTCTCTATAACCTTAGTTAAGTATGTAGTAAGGTAAGTAGTAGTAGACTTGAGAGAGAGAGAGAAATTGAGAGTCTCATCTAATCAAAGACGTCAAGTTGAGGTTTAAAATCCATTTATTAAAATCTCAACGACGTTTCTTGACTTGTTATAACATGCCAAAACCAATTCCTAGATATAAATGACAGAATATTCTTGTTCTTATTGTTCTCTCTCTCTCTCTCCGGCCTACAAGTACCTGTCCCTGATTCAGTCTTTGACTATTTTTCTTTGTTTATTGTACGTAAGGTATTGTCTATACATTTTTATATTACTTGTTTTAATTTATAGTGTGAAATTGTGCATGCATGGGGTTGAGAATGTCTTTCAAATATGTATCCTCTATTTTATTTATTGACATGTCCTAAACTTGCATTTAACACAGTATCATTATAGATTATAATATTCATAAATATTTTCAAGTCTCGCAGTCTTGTAACTTAGCTAGCACAGCAACTTAATGTTGGTTTGCTCTTTTTGCTATCTGACACATCACAAATGAGCACGATTATCGTGGTACGTCGATATTTATTAAAGTTGAGATTTCTAAAATAAAATGTTAACTTTACTCTAAAACGGTTGTATTTTCTAATCCACATAGAGTCAAATTTAATAATAGACGTGTAATTAATGACCAATATTTAATAACTAAACTATCATCTCTCTTCAATTAGCTCCCAGTATTAGAGCATCATTTTTCATATATCAAGATTTTTTGCAATATAATAATAATATTATAGGCACATTTATGGAGCGTAAAAAACTGACATAATGGTCAAAAAAAAGAGAATAATCTTTACAGCATCTAAAATCACACACAAGACATAATAATAATAATTTGAGTGAGAAAAACATAAAAAGAATAATACACAAAAATTTTATTATGTACTAAATGAAGAATTTTGCAAAAAAAATATTTGCAAAAATCTGTTCTACTTTATGCTCATGTACGAGTATAAAATACCACCTTAACATAAATAAAATTAAATAGAAAAACATGGTTAAAAAAACAAGTAATTAATTAAAAATCTACATGTACTTTTATGCAAGGGACTTGACCTACGAGAGACAAGTATTGGTTAATGATTGTTGTTCAATGAATTTAAAACGAGAAGGAGTGTAGGATTAAAGTTAGTTTAACAAGTAATTAAAATGTTTGAAAATTGTAAGACCTTTTATATTTATATCACGTTAAAAGAGCCATTAAGAGAAGAAGATGAATAGCCAAGATTAAGATGGGGGGGATAAAGTATGAATAGTGAGCATCATCATCATATGGCATGAAATAAATTACAAGAGAAAAAAAATTTCAAACTGTAAAATGAAAATGTGTAGCGTGGCGAAAGGCGTGGTTAAATTTTAGTCTCCTCAGATGAAGATGAAAATGTTGAGTGGATTATGGTGATGAAGAGAAGACCAAGAGAGAGAGAGAGAGGAAGGTGAATTACTGGAAATGTATTTTAATACTTGGATCATGTCTGACCACGTTAGCCAAAAAAAAGTATTTTTTTGGTACAAAATAGGATACAAGTTATTATTATTTACATCTGTTTTTTTGTACAAGGAATAAGAGAGAGACAATTTCAACAATGACAAGCTGTTTAGAAAAATTTCTTGTCTTTTTTACACTTTTTGGTTTATGGGTCAACTTTACTCAAGTAAAATGAACGTGATGAGCAAGGCTATTGAGCTTGAGCATTCAAAATGATATTCAATCGTCACACTTCTCATTATGAGGATTATGTACAGCATATGGACACGTCAACGTACTTTTGAAGGCTAGTCTCCCTCTCTCAATCTCTTGTCCTCATGTCATTTGTATCCCCATCAAAAAAAGTATCTTCTCCCTACCTGCCTCTCCTCCTCTTCTTCCTCTCCCGTATTCTGCAGGGCAGTGCAAGAAAAAAAAGGATTATAATTTTTAAATATTTATTTTGAAGGTGAGGTGTATGTAATATTATTTATTATAATGTTCTCCCTCTCTCAATGATGGCTTAGTCCAAAAAAAATTGAATATAGTTAGGTCATAATAACAATCTGTGAGCCTCAATTCTAACGGGATCTCCCGTCATGTCCTCGGCCTTGTTAAAACATTTTTTGTTGTTGTTGTATCTGTAAAGGTATGTTGTGTTATTAATGGTATGTTGCTACTTTTAAAAGAATTGCGAATATCACTACTCAACAAAGACTACCCCTGTACAGATACATATAAAGACACACAGTGGAGTTCCTCTATTGTTATGATTAAATGTATAATGTACAGTCTCTCTCTCTCTTTCTCTAATTTCTTGATTGTTCGTGTTTGTTTGCATGTCCCAATAATTAATACAGAGAGACGTCTTTAAATGCAATTTTTGTGCAAATAATGTCGCGAATCTATGACAAGTTATTTTTTCTTCTCTTCCTTCTTCCCATTGCATTGAGCTTCTTAATTAGCTTAAATTTTTTTCTGAATCTTCTTGACAAATGGTAGTTAACTACCATTCTCAATCCTCAATATTTCCAGCTGACACATTAATCGACACAGCTGGATACAATATAAACTTGTATTTAAAAAAAATTGGGGAACAATAATAATGAAGGCTGGGTTTGTTAAGTCAAGAGCATGAATAATAAATTCCCACCACATAAAGTAATTAATCCTAAATATACTTGTCTTGTATTTAACTATTTAACTTTATGAAAAAAAGGACGGAAATTTTTGACTCGTATCATAGCCATAGCTCAATGTACATAAGATAAATATTTATTCGGCATCAAAGTATCAAACATTGTAAAATAGGTCAGTGATTTGACTTTGATGTGGTCGTTGGTGACTTTTGGCTGGCGGGCTCATGGTCCTTTTTTTGCCCCATTCTTGTGAAGCCGAAGCGAGACACAATTTTTTTTGTGGCTATGAGATGATGATGACGTTCTCCATGCTTTAATGAATACAAAGGCAGACTGTGTCTGTAATATCATTGCATTGATAAATGTTTGATTTTCTTTGATAAACGATGAACTGGCACAATTCACTCTACGAGTGTTTTGATTGATTGATGGTGTTGCAATGGGGAGACCCGAGTAAATGGACCTCACAAATATTTCTTCATGTTTTTCTTCGTGTCGAGACAACGGTTCTTTTAACTCTTTATAATTGTTTAAAATTTTAATCGATCCGATTTCTCAAGTCGGTAATATTTATAATCAATACTTGATAATCACAACAAGGACGTCCCCCCTGTCTCTGTTGTTGACAAGTAAATTTTGAATTTACATTTAATGGAAATTGTCGACAGGGAGGTGGTGTGTGTATTTAATTGAAGGGAAGTTTTGTATTTGTATTGTGGATGAGTGCGTAGAAGGAGTAGCTCAAGTTTTTCAAGAGTTGTAAATATTAATGTCCATTAAACAGTAGGGAAAAGAAGGAATTATTATGTATCTCCATACAAAGTTTGACGTGGGAGGAATTCACAAGTGATTTTTGAATCAATGACAATGCTCATAAAAAATAATTGAATTTACCTCATGCAGTCAATGTACATCAGATAGAGTACAAAATTTATTCATCATCACAATAAAAATATGTTTGAACTACTGATGAGCTTTTGAGCTAAACTAGAGTGAAAGAGAGACTAAAAAAGTATTAAATCTCACACTCCATGCCGTCCCTTCTTTTGTTATTTGTATGAACAAATTTTTAAGAAAATGGATAGAATTCATAATGAACACTGTATAGTTTAGCTTCTTTGTCTTTATTAAAAAAAATAATTTAAAGTTTATTGTTCTAGAAAGTTTTTTTTTGGAAAAGAGATTCTCAAATATTTGTACTTTTAAATTGAAAATGAAATGATGCACTTGAAGATTAGCTACTGTGTGTATTTTTCATGAATTGATTTTTTACACAAATTTCTTTCATCACTTAAATTGATTTCATATGTGCATGATATGTAGTAACTAAAAAAAGAGGAAGAGTGTACCAAAAAAATTCGTGAAGAATTAATAATCAATCAAATGTTCATCTCTTGTGGCCAACAGGGAACACAAATTTGTGAATGATATGTAGAGAACTCAACATGTAATCTGTTTTGACCAAAATTACAAACTTTATTACAAATACTACTTGTTATATTGTTATTTTCCTAATTCTCTTTTGTCTATGATTGCTCACTAACATGTTCAACTGCTGACAGAGAGAGAGAGAGAGAGTCTTGACCATTTATTTATTTTCTTATCAAATATTTTTTCAATTATATCTTGGCTACTCTTTATCTCTACAACAATTTTGCCAAAAACAAGATGAACCTCTTCATGTACTAATCTTCATCATGTAAAATACATGTACTTGTTTAAAAGCGTGCACAAATTATTTTTCTTGACTTCATTTTGATAATCATATGAGGGTCGATGCTCAAATTTTTTAAATTGATTCTTGTTTAACTCTCAATTTTGTCTTTTTTTAAAAAAATGCTTTCAATGATATTTAATAAGGTTGACAGAAATTATTGAAATTCCAAAATAAAAATTTTCTGATTGTATTTGTAGTGCAACCTTGGTTCAATTAAATGAAAAAAATTTCTGAACCCTTAATAAGTTGAGACCTTCACGTGCATTTTATGTAGTGTAAATATAATTTTTTTTGACTTTCAACATGCTTTGGAAAAAAAAGCACGTTTTTTGAGCTCTTCTTAATTGACAATGGCTACCTGACCCCTTGGTCATATATTGAACATGATTTTGAATGGGCAAAAATAAGTGTTTGAGAAGATTCATAAGTGAAGATACATAACAAGTTATGTTTTTTTTGTGTATGATATTCAAAGCTATACAGATACAACGGCATGATCATCATATTTAATATTTAACTTAGAGTTCATACACACAAGAGAGAGAGAGAGGCCTTAAAGTATGCATTTAGAAAGTTGCCAATAAAAAAAGAAACTGACCATTTATTTTATCATATATTTATTTTTCTACTCAACAACCACAAGACTGCTCCACGTCGCACCCAAAGTCATTTAAAGACTATCAGCATCTTCAATGTGGGGAGTACATACAAAGTCTAATTCTAAATTTGAAGTTAACTTTAGAATTTAAATGGCATTTGCACTGCACTGTACATGCTCGTACACCTGAGAGGAGGGGGAGGGGATGTGGGTTCAAATAATGTTTTAAATGAATAGAAAATTTTATTTTTTAAAAAATTTGTGGAATTTCTTGGTTTCTTCTCCTTTTTTTGGTGACACATGACTGACAACCAATTTGCAATAGTGGTGTCTGTCTTTTTTCCCCCGAGGGGTAACAATACAATATTTAATGTAGTTGTCAAGAAAAAAAGAGAACATGAACATGATTGTAACATAACTTTATATGAAAAACGTATGACGTTTTAAGCAAAAAATAATTATGGCATAATTAAATGCATTTCATCTTCAGACTTCATTGCAAATTGCAACAATGATAGACATGCAAAATGCAAATTCATCATTGAACTCCCAACTCGTTGTGCTTGAATTGTAAATTTTTGACTAAATAATCTTTTTTAGATTGACTGTAATTAAAAAATGAAATGATTAAGGAATCAAAAAGATACAGATTTTTTCATATATTAATTATTATTTGAAATAGAACTTTGGTAGTATGTTCATACCATTATACAGATACTCATACATTTAAAGTTAAAAAAAGATAATGTTGAGATTAAGACACGATGCTCAATGTATTTGTAATGTATCATTCATGTAAATGAAGTTGAGAGGATAATATGTGTGCATGTGTATGTAGTTAATAATAATAATTAAAGTATGTACATTGAGCATTGGTCTTCGATATAAAAAAATGGTGGGCTGAAATCAGGTCATCTCTCCTACCTTTTCGTTCCTTTTTGTATGTGAATGCCGCCTCGACTATTTGTCACTATCCATTACGACGAAGCTCGAATAAATAGCTAATTAAAAATAAAATAAAAGGGGGGCTCACAACATGTAACATTATTTATAATATCCAATCTGTACACTGTTACAGTCAAGTAAAAGACAAAGGTGTAAGGATTAGCCATCTTATTTTGTGCCATGGGTTCTTATAATCTTTTTTTTATTTTATTTTCTACACTTGTAAAAAACATGAAGGGAGATGTGGATGGAGAGTCGTGAAAAACATTACGAGTACACAACATGAGAACTGAAAACTGTAACTGAATTATAAAGGGAAGGCCGTATTAGGTAGATTTGAACTCATTTACAATTCACGTTTAACATTCTTGTTCTTTTTTTCAACTTGAATCAACCATAAAAAACTATATATAAGTATACACATGATTATGCAAATATGTAAGCTAAACGTAGTTTAACATGATGGGAGAAAAATAGTTTCCAATTTTTTTGATTTATTTTGTGAATCATCTTGTAACAATTGTTCACTCTCAAGTCTCAACTCTTGAATATTGTGAGTCGCCTTAACTATAATATTTTATACTTGATTGTGGGGATTTAACATGTGGATAATAGTAAAGTGATTTTACTGTGCTATTATAAATAATTTTTGAGAAAAAAAAATCCTCTAGAGTTCATAGACAGGGACCACAATGCCACATATTTTAGGGAGAACATGTTAGAGAAGGGTTACCAATTATTTTTCCAAGATTTGAGATTTAGTTGGGTTGTAAGGACAGGAGCCGCATAGAAGAAAATAATAAAGAAAAAACTGCATGAATACAGATAATGTCGGTAAAGGGGGAAGAGCAAGTGTGTGTGTATTATTATTATTCGATTCGACGTCTCCGTAGTTCCGTTATCTCTGTGTATTATACTCAAAAAAACTTTCTCTTATCCCTTGCATTTGACTATATAAGAAGATGAAGGTAGTCAAAAGGAAGAGGAGGAGGCTCGAAAATCAACAATAATAATCATAAGTAGGCTTCTAACTTTGCAAGGCAAATTATTTTATACATGTATAGACTTGTTTCATTCTTCCTTTTCTATGTAAAGTAATGATGATTGTACTTATTCTATCTCAACTTCATCTGCATTGATCCTTCTCTTTGGTAGTTGTGCATATTTTTAAACAATCATTTTCAACAAAACAATGCAAAGCCAAGTTTTGAATTTCCAAGGGTTTTCTTTTTTTGGCATGTGTTTTCTATATATAAAAATATACACTACCAAGATTCCAAGATATTTTATATAGTTGTATATTATTCATAAATTAGCAACTACTTAAAAATTCAAAAGACGAGTCTTTTGAATTTGAGAACTTGTATTCATATTTGAGACAAGGAGAGAGAGAATAAATTTCCAGCATTGTTGTTGTTTTATTTCTAAGAGTAAAGACAAAAAATAAAGAATTTCTTGTTAGTGATGAGTCAAGTTTTATGTAGATTATAAAATTTTCCAAATGCCAAATGTCTGGCTTCCCCCAAGTTGTGAGTCATGTTCTAATGTAAAATTATTATCTCTTTTTGTTTTCTTCATCCGGTTTCGTGACAAAATCTTTGTTCCGTATTTATCTTTTATGTACAGATATATATATAACACAAGTTAATGTTTTCAAAATTAAGCTCTATCATTATAAAGTAGTTTAGAGTCCATTTTGACTTAATAATATAACTTATGTTATTGTATTGTATTTTTTTTCTCGTCATTTAACCAATGGGTAATCTAAATATAATTAACATTGTTTCTCTCCATTCAATTTTGGGAGGAACGTGACGGCATTAATTTTTAGTCGAAAAGAATTTTTATTTTTATTTTGGTGACAAAATCAATTGTTATTCTTTATTGTATTGGTTCATATCTGTAATTTTCTACGTAAAATAAAAAAAAACAGACAGAAGCTACAGATACTAAAGTAGAAGGATAACCACACGATATAAAATTAACTTTAATTAACTAATAGTCAAATTTACAAAATGAACCATTCATTTTTTTTGCACATTATATCACCATACAAATAATAATTATAAAAAAAGTTAACCATCAGGTGAGAAGATGAGATACAAGTTTTTTTAAAAAAATAAAGAATTAGTATTTCCATATTTACTCAAACGACAAACCAAACTAACACAAATAAATTAAAAGTATGGCAATGGCATGTTGAAAATTAACCAAACTGTAAATAGAAAATTGAAAGTTTTTGGAGAAACATAAAACATCTCTCTCTCTCTCTTTGACCCAACCAATGAGAATTTTTTTGGCAGATATTGACTCTTTACATGGCGGCTACAAGATAAAGAGTATATTAGTGCCACTGTTCAGACCCATTAGAAATATTTAACAACAAAGAATCTCATTTTTTATGAACAGCACGTTTATTTGAATGTTGTCAAGTTAAATGTTAATGACTTTTGTTGGTAGTTGGTGTGGTCGTTTTATTTCCATATTTAATAATAATTTTCTGTACTCATTGTCTTTTATCTCTCCTCTCATGTAATGTAGAACTACTACACCATTGTCGACATTTAGTGAAGCAAGGCTCGATTTTCTCTCACTAAAATATTAAATGAGATGAGCAAATACAGATAAATGTGCATGATGAAGGGAGATGGATTTTTATTTCAAAAAAGACAACAACTTGTGTACAGACAAAATAGTTACACACATAGTCCTTGTCTTGAATAATCAGTAGTCTCATCTCTTTTTAATTTTCGCATGCACTTTTCTCATTTCCATAAATTTATTATGTGAGATCTCTCCCTCAACATTAACCATTTTGTTATGAATTTGATATGAATTATACACCAAACCGTAATAATTCACCAACACACACCAACAAAGTTGAATGGACATTGATTGTAAACTGTTTTTTTTTCTAAAAAATAAATAAATAATCATTTTTGATTTTTGTTTAACAATAATTTTTATATGGACATGATCATCATGATGTAAAAAAAGTATGGTAACATTCCTCATAAAACTTGTTCGAGTGCCCCTGTCCCTCATGTGCTCATCATTGTTGAAGAATGAAAATTGAGACAAGATCATTTGTTCTAGTCTGTGTGTGTACAATTATTTTGATATCAAAATATTAGTGCAATGTTTTATTTTATTGACTCGAGTAAATACAAAAAATACACTGTACAGTTTACAGATTACAATAGGGCGTCTTAGCCAGTACTACAGATACTCGTACATAAGGGTATCTCTATTTTTTATTTGATTCAACATGTAAATAATATTACAGACAAATCTTTTTATTATCCCGACTCGATCATTCATCCTACATATTTATATGCCATTATCATTTGGAAGATGAAGGTGAGGTAGGGCAGAAAATTGTTCATAAAGAGAACAAGATGTAATTATCATTTAGCAATCGAAAATTATTACTTTGACGAGATGCTCTGACGAAACTATTAAAAATTTTACAATAATCTTTTTTTTATGTCTTGCATCTTGCACCAAACTTTTCTCTCTCTCTCTCAAATTGCATTCCCTGGTGCACAAATTTTTATAAAAAAAAATATGAGAAAATGTAAATTGTCTTTTGAATGTGATAGTCATAATATAGAACTTGACATCTCGTCCTTCTTCTTTTTGTTGTGTGTGTTAGAATTCATTGCACTCAAGTGGATGAAGATACTGGTGGTTGGTGATCATGTTCAATTGTTTGAACATGAGTGTGAGCAAAGGGTATAACAACAAATTTAAAAAAAATTATTACAGAGGTCTGTATTCTGTATAGAGTTTCAATAGAACAGGGATAAAAAATAAATTGGCAACAAATTTCCATATTTTCATTTCATTTACACCCCCCTACAAAAAAACACACACTCACATCTCATCATAAATGTTTTTTAAACATTATTATCTTAAAGAAATTGAGGATAAACTAACTGTAACAAAGACAGAGAGAGAGATTGAGAATCATTATAATTATTTATATTCTTAATGACTCATTAGCTATATAAGAACATGAAGTGAGATAGTGAATGAATTATAGGTATGAAAAAAAAGAACTTTTTTTATTATTATAATTCATGTATAAAAACTCGCCTACAAAAAAAGGGGATGAGAAATTTAATTATTGTTGAGAAAAAAAAGAAACAAATTAACTTAAACTAGTATAAGTATATTTAACTATGTACACAGGTAGTACAATTCTTTAATTTGGTCCATCCATTTTTATAATAATGTGACCATTTTGTGTGTTGCAAAATTTAAAATTGAATGAGTCTAATTGTTAAAATAATTGAGATTGTGTGTGTACATAAGGAATAATTTAATAGACAGATAGAATAATATTTATTCTCATTATAAAAATTAATAAATGTTTTTTTTATATTATTGACCGATTGAGCTAACATAAACACACATTATATATGTAAGGTACATAAATAAAATAATGGGGACCATTGTTCTGACTGGTTTTGTCTCAACAATTGATAAAAATTTGTGTGTGTGAATTCCCAAATCCCCAATAAAAAATTAAGGTCATTAAGGAAGAAAGCGAAGAGACCGAATTCTCAAATTTATATTTATTGATATAAAATGAAAGCTATACAATAAAAATGATACGAATATGAATTTCAAACATGCTTGCTCCTGGCTACATACTTATACTTATTTTTTTCTAACCATACACACTTAACATGTATTACAGGTAGACACACAATTAATAATCATACATTGATGTTTAGTGTATATGTATAGATTATTTCTTGTTTCCTTTTTTTCTCTGAGTGTTAGGCGTAGACGGATTTCACCATTGGTCGTTGCACATTGCAAATTTTCTTCTTTTCAGTGAGACAGACGAAACACAGTGAGTGGTATCTAATGCAAAATGGCTTGTGCAAAAGGAGACTTAAGAAGATGTATACTACAGATAATATGCTACACTTTACAATGGCTCTCCTTGTTGTTTTTCCTCCTCACCACACTCGTACAAGGAAAAAGAGTTTGCAAAATCTGTGTAATATTCATCTGTACATTATATTCCCCCCCCCCCATCACAGTTGAAGAGGAAAGAGGAGAGAGATTCATTGTAAAATGAAGTGACCTCTAGAATTGACCCGAGAGACACGTTTTGCCAATTTAGATAGGGTTATTGTGAAAAATCATGTCATGACATGAGCATTTGTTCCAACTGATTTCGATCCGATAAATCAATCAATGGCCCAAAGCTCTCTTCTCTCTCTCTCTGTCGTCATCATCTCTCTCATTGTCAGTGTACTGACTAGTCTTTTGAGAAGGTAGTCGAACATCTCAAAAAAAAACTGCTTGTCGTATAACAGACAGACTATTTATTTGCCATAATAGAGATCCTCAAGAGAGAGAGAGACTCTTTGACTCAATGATGGCAAGAGTGATATGACAGTGGAAAATAACAAAAGCACATGATGAACGAGTTTCACTTTCTTCCTTGTTCTCTCTTATTTTTTTTATATTGTAAAGATCTCTCTGTATACGGCATCCAGACTTAATGTCTATCCATTTTGAACTACTGCTTAATAATTGTAACAAGTAGAGTAGACAATAATGTCTCAAATAGGAAAGAAAACTGCCAATTAACTCTCTTGAGAATCTTTTGTGTAATATTAATGGTTATTAGAGTGTAATGATATGACTGTATAAAAATTAAAGAAAATTTCAAGTCTCTAATGAAATATATTTTTTTGTAATGAATAGGTGAAGAATAAGCCAAGAAAATGGATATCAGTGACGACCTTTGCCGAGCAGACTTCTTCGACTTGGTTCCGATGGGATTGGATGCAAAATTTGGGGATGGATCATCTCACAGTCTCACCCCAGTGGCCCTAATAGACTCGTCAGACTACATGCAGTCAGATGGGAATAATAATTTAATATCTGGAGCCACGGGTCATATAAAATCATTTTTGGATGAAATGTTTCTATCCGAATCTCTCAATGGAGGTGATCCAAGTCAAGCACTGAGTAGTAGTACATTTGAAGTACTGGGGACTTTTCAATGGTCTGCTGATGGAACGACAACAAATAGTACGAATAGTAGTGGAGATGATGACAGTCCACCTGGAGATCCAAGTAGCTGGCTATTGAATCCAGGTTTTAATAGTGATGGAGAAGTAACCACATTAACCAATTTAATTGACCCTTTGTTTGTCACCTATGAGGATGAGAATGGAGGGAGTGTGACGACAAAGATTGAACAGTATTTGGGAGGGGAACATCGAGCAGTCTCTTCTGATTTAATTACTAGTACTTTTCTGAATGAACCTCCGAGTGGGGACTCTCCCACTGAAGTCTCTTCTCAGTCCTCGAGTGAAAGTGACCTAATCTCATGGCAAAAGACGGATGGTCTTGTAGGAGGGAATAGTCTGTACTGTGATGATTCTCTTTTACGATCTGCCCTTCAAAGTGGTCAAAGTGGCAATAATAATCTCAAAGTGGTCAAATTAACTGCTATCGTTTCAGCCTCTTCAGTTGCCACCAATAATGAAATGACTGAACTAAGAAAAGTATTATCATTCCCACCCCTCACTTCCCCTGACAATCATCCTGATAAACTCAAACTTGGTCCAGGTAATTTTTCTTCTGATTATTACCTAACCTTTAATTTGAATTATTGTTCAACAATTTTTTAAATATTATATTTTTTTTAAATTCAGAATTGACACATCGATACCACCACTCCCCTACATCGTCCACACCGGATGGACAACACAGTCAATTGTCTTCAGAAGTGCAGCCCTACTCATATGAATTAAAAGTGATTGACCCTTCCTTTGTTGATGACAATATTCCTGATGTTGAGGAATTAATCATGACTCGGATTGACCCATCATTTGGAGGTTACCAACAACAAACAATAACCACGGATAAAAAGAAACTTGAAATATCAGAGAGGAAAATTAATTCAACCACATTGAGTACCAAATGGACCTACACGACCACCAATGAACATGGTAAAACTCCCAGAAGACGAAATAAAAAGAATGGTCTCAAAAAGACTCAAGGAGGAGTCAATGAAAATGGGAGTCTCACCTCTGACCCTTACTCTCCAAACAATAAAAGTAATAGTAGTAGTAGTGGAGGCTCTCCAAATAGTCATCAATCCAATGGAACCGGAAATGGAACAAATGGCAATGGGATTAGGAAAGAACGCTCTCTTCACTATTGTAATATTTGTTGCAAAGGATTCAAAGATAAGTATTCTGTCAATGTCCATGTCCGAACTCACACCGGAGAAAAACCCTTCTCATGTAATCTTTGTGGCAAAAATTTCCGGCAAAAAGCTCACCTTGCCAAACATTATCAAACTCATGCTGCAAAAGCCCAAAATAGTTCTAAAGCCAACTCAAAACGATGAGATATTTTTTTATAAGTACTTTTACAATTGTATAAAATTTAATTATTAATTCCACGTCGTTCCCTATCCACAGGGTCAAAATTTAAACTGAGGACAGCAAAAAAACAGTGATTTCATAGACAATTCTCACCACAATTTGTGTTTGGTCGAATAGCATCTTGAAATTTTTTTAAACGTTGCTGAAATTATTTTGCCATTCTGAAAGATCACTTTTTGACCCTCAATGTGCCCTCCCGAGATTAGTCTAATTTTGTTTCTCATAAAATTTTGCATTAAATGCAAAAAAAAACTATGTACATTGTATAAATCTTTGTATGAAATTATTTGTTTCACCTTCTACTTACTTGTACCCTATATATATGTACATATATATATATATATATATATATTATTTTATTACCCTATACGCATATTATCATGTTATATTATTTTATATAAATTTAAGTTTGAACTAGTATTCTCAACTTGATAAGTGTCATCATGATGATCGTCATATTTGTCTAAAAAATGTATTTTATGTGTAGAGTTATTATTTTTTTGTACGATATTTTAGATTAAAATTGTCAAAAAAGGAAGAAATGTAGTAGAACAAAAATATATAAAAAATGTCCACTAAAGTCCCAAAAACTAAACAAAATACTCTTGAGCGTTCTAGTTTTGATATTAAGAACACTCGACTCAATGCATTTTTTTGTTGTCTTTTAAATATTTGTGAAAAACGTTTATTTTTCTTGAAGAGATTTTAAGTAATTTAATTTGGATTACTTGAATTTATTGGTTTTGAGATAAAGATGCAAACTCTTGACAAGGAGTGTAAAAGCACTGAAAAAAAATTGAATTTTTTTTCCAACCTCCCAAGTATTTCTACATGTCATAAAAAATTGGGTTTTCAGTGCTAACTTAGCACTGCTAAAAGTATTAAAAGTATTCACAACTATTCCTAATAATAAATACCCATCAAGTTGATGCCCTCATGTCATGTAATTGCAAGGAATGATCATGAAAACCTGTATCGACTTTCGTGGTATTCTTAAATGACTTTATGTCCAATTTCAATTTTATAAAAATACAAGCCAATCTAACATTTAGATGTTATACGGTAGTTAATTTTAAATTTAATTTATGAAATTTTGCGAAATAAATTATATAGAAAATATATATATTTCTTGCTTTACTATACTTTACAAGTTTTATATATTTGTGTTTGAGACGTAATGTACTAAAATACCCTAATATAATTTTTTTACAAGTTCTACGTGGTTGTTACCAATTAAATGTAAAGTACATACGACTTGGGGGAAAATGTGTCATAAGTAAGAAGATGTCTAAAGTATATATTTTTAATTTTTTTTTTTCGTACTAAATACTTACATAATCTCCACACATAATACTTTCAACATAATTTGTGATAATGTAGTATATTTTTCAAGGATATTATGATTTCGGACAAAAAAAGAAGAGTTCATGTACTTGTACAGATACATCGAAAAATATATTTAGGTAATTATGTATAACAGCATAAAAATGCAATTCCTTTGTATATTAACTTGAGACATGCTAAATACGAGTAAGTGTTATAAAGTAAAAAAAATGATAATATTGAATTGATTGTACCTTGATACCGAATTGAGACAGATGTGTGATAACAAAATATATAAAATAAGATTCTTGAGCAACGTTATTTACTAGTTTAATATGCCGTAGTTCTGTTGATTAATTTTTACGAATTTATTAGATTAAAATCATATGATATTAGAGTAATCAAGTAGATTAAGACGTATACTAAATCATCTGTAGTTTTAGCTAATAATTTCATTTTGCCGAAATAAATGTCTACTAGACCTACATTAGTTTTATGATTAATATTATTTAGTGTCCTTCTTATGGTTTCCCACAATAATTATTTAAATGCTTTTTTTTGTGTTTGTAGTACTATACTACCACTGTACGAGTTAAGTTAGTTAAATTGAACAGCCCTAGCCTTCTTTTTCCCAGAGCCTAACGTGTGTGATCGTTCTTGATGTCAAAATAGTTTTTTTTGAAACAAGTACCTGACAAGACAAAAAAAAGAGAATCTAAAAATTTAATTAAATATTATGATAAATTATTATTAATTTTAGTATTTCAAACTCTACTAATGTGCCAAGAGTACCGTCTACACACAAACGAAAGAACAAAATTGATTCATGTTTTTTTTTACTATTAAAATACTAGAAAGAAGGGGTATTGCAAGAAAAATTTCGGTTTTCAAGCCCCAAATAAAGGCAAACAGAACATTTTTATAATGAATCATGCTACAAAAAAAACGTTTCAAAGTGATGTAGGTAATTTGTCAATCCATTTTAATTGGCAATACTTTGGTACAATGAATTCAAGCGTACTATGATCAGTAGGTTAGAAATTCTATTTTGTAAGAAAAAAAAACTTCCTTGTGTATTAATGTATAACAAAAGTTGGAGCTTCATCTGGAAAACTCAGACTTAATACATTTGGAATTGATATATTGTATATATTATAGCCTATAGAGATAAATATATATTCTTTTTTTATTGTATTTTCAAAAGTAATTATAACCATATTCAAAAAAGAAAACTTGTGGCAACTATCAAATGTCCATCAAGACTCTACTATATATGTATTACTCGAAAGAAATCTTTTACAAAGTATCAAACTATTTTATATTAAAAAAAATATATCATTATTTACCACATGAATATTTCATCGTTCAACTAATAACGATATATACAAGCGTCTCATATGATTCATGAATTTTGAATCTGATATATATATATTAACTTTGTTCAAAAAAGCTGAATAAAAAGATTATTTTTTGAATTGTTTCTATACACATTGGACAGTTTTCTACATGGCTTTATTCAAATATAAAAAAAATCAACAGTAAGCAATAAAATTTCGTTTTTTCATAACAATATATTTTATTTGCACAACTTGTGGATCAAAAAAGATAAAAGTTGTCGCAAAATTAAAAATTTAATTGTATAATACACTATATGAGTTTTAAGTCATGATGTCTAATTATTGACTATTTAGGAGGAATTGGCATATGTGTAGTTTTTTCACTCTTATCGTAGAAAGCACGAATTAGACGAATTAAATCTTTTAAATTAACACCATATTTTCCCGAAATATTTAAATCGGTTTTGACTGTTTTGACATTTTCCTGAGCCTCCTCTAAATCAATTTTATTACCTACAAGTATACTTGGTTTCAATTTTAGAGAAGGATCATACATTTCCAATTCATTCTGTAAAGTCTCATACTGTCCTTGTGGATCATTCGTCATGTCCACAATGTAAATTAAACAAATACATCTTTTTATGTGTTTTAAAAAATTATGTCCAAGACCTCTGTTTTTCCAAGCACCATCAATGAGACCGGGTATGTCTGCAACTATTTTCAAAAAATAAACAGACACCACAATTAGACCATCATTTGAAAGGTAATATTTTGTACTTAAGTCTGTTCTAGTAAGAATCATGAATCAAGATCATACTTCTAATTTGTGCATAATCATCAAATGGTAGAATTCCAACATTGGGTCTTAAAGTTGTGAAGGGATAGCCGGCAACTTTTGGTCTGGCTCTTGTTAAAGCACTTAATAATGTAGATTTCCCAGCATTAGGGAAACCCACTAGACCAACATGGGCAATAGTTGCCAATTCTAATATGTATTCGGCACTCTCTCCCTTTGAGCCAAATTCACAAATTTTAGGAGCTTGAAAGACCGGAGTTGCAAAAAATTTATTTCCTTTTCCTCCAGTCCCTCCTCTGGCTGCTATATAACTAGAATCTAATAAATCTACGAGTAGCTCACGAGTTTCTGGATTACGGACAAGAGTCCCGGTAGGAACCTGTTTTCAAGCACATCACAATTCTTTTTAAGCATTCTTTTTTTGTTTTAATATAAAGCAATAAAAGTCAAATGACAAATACAAGCTTACTTTTATTATTACATTCTCTGCATTTTTGCCTTCACAATTACAACCCGATCCTGGTGTTCCATTGTCACCCTTTATAATAGCTGGAATATGGGATAATGATCTAGTTTCTTCATCAGGCTGAAATAGATACATATTAGAAATGTTTACTTGGAAGATAGAATGAATTTTACAAATTGAAAAGTTAAATTACAAACCGTGAAAATTATGTGAGCACCATTTCCTCCATTTCCACCATCAGGACCAGCAAATTCATTAGCCCAAAGTTTTGTAAAAGCAATACAACCATCACCACCAGACCCAGCAGTCACTTGAACTTTCAGTTCATCCAAAAATGTTGATTTCTATAAATTATAAAAGTACAAATTAATGTTAAACCAGAAACCCCGGCTGACGTAAGCCAATAGTAATTTTTTTATTACCCGGATGAATGCTGCTTTGCCTTTATTTGCACGAATCAACGGAACACTAGTACTATACAACCTTGTAATAAGTTTCATACTCAATCACAATTAAATTAAAGACTTTTAGAAATTCTGACAAAAAAATTCAGAAATCAGAATGAAAAAAAAAATCATCCCAATCCCGCGCTGTGAATTCAAAATCGTTGTTTTGTAGATGCCAGTGAAAGCCTTCTTGGGCGAAATAAGTAAAAATTAATTTTTACTCTCGTTACTCTGTGTAGAGGATAAAGTAAGCTCTACAATAACTTTTTTGATTTATTTTTTCCCATGCGTATATTCTGGAGGACAACAGTCACTATAATATTTATTTAATTTTAATTCTTTTCGGAAAAGACCGTTGACTTCTTTGCAAGTCGTTTTGTGAATGAACTGACTCAATTTTTGATGATCATGAATGTAGTTGCAATGTCGAACTTTTCTGAGACTATCAAGGGGGCTTGCACCTTGATGACCTGTTAATTTTATTTAATTAAAGACAAAAATATCATCCGAATCAAATATAAAGAAATGTATATTACCAGCCGTCCAATAAGTAAACTGGCCATTATAGGCTTTGCAGTAGCATTTTCGACACATGGCTAAAATGGAAGCTCGTTTTTTTTCTGGATGTCGTAGCTTGTAGCCTGCAAATATTTATTAAAAATTTAGGAAATTGGTTTGTGTTTTTGCTTATAATTGAATTGATAGTCATACTTGATCTGTAGTAGTCTGCCAATTGAACTTGTCCACACTCGCAACATTTTTCTCCCCCGTCCACAATACAAATTGTGAGTACGGAAGGAATTAAGTATCTTTTACCCCCAAAAGTTTCTGCCCTCTTGATACATGGACATTTATTCCCCGTTTTTATCACATCATACGATCCTGGCCTACAAAAATTTGTCAAAAAATAAATAATAGAATAAAAACACAATTTCAAGTTCAAATCTCAATTAGACTCCTCACCCCGGTGGTATATCAGTCCTTTCAATTCCAAATCTGGGGACTCGATTACCACTTCCAAATCCAATTCGACATTGGTATCTTAAAATTGGATCTGTTGGACTATAAGGATGAGAAATTCCAACGACTCGTCTATCAATAATTTTTTGATACGTTCCTGCATCTGGTATCAAAGATTTGACATCTTTTGGAAATCTTTTTGCTAACAAACCCCCAATGCCATAACCAATGAGAGAAATCGGTTTATGAATTCCTAGAATGGGAGGATAGTAATTTGGATTTGGGACATCACCAGGAGCACAATTCATAGCAAACTCAACTCCCATTCTTGTATGACCTGGATTCTCTGGATAGTATTGTCTCTCTTCTCCAGATAAAAATGCTACTTTTGGCTTGGGTGATTTTGTCACTAAAAATTGAAATACAATTCGTCTTAAAATAATGTGGACACTTAATTAAATTGAAATTGACACAACTTACAGTCAATTGTGATTTCATAGGGCCAATCAAAATCACTATCATCCTCTGACTTGCTACTACTACTCCCTTTGCTGAGTCGACTGTCCCCACTCTTGTCACTCTTCCTCTTCTCATCTTGTCTTCTCTCTACTATTTCCGTCATGATCTCTTTTTTTTATGTGGGGAAAGACGCTGCTATTTTCTCTTGTAAATTTTCGCAAATGTGAGTCTTGACTTGTCACAACTAAATTAAGAATTTCTTCATCTTGTATTTATTACAATTCTTGTCATATTCTTGTTCTGCCCTAAAAGACTTGAAAATACCTAAACCCTACACAGAAATTCTGTACGAGATTGAAATTGTTTGAGGAGGAGACAAAAAAAATGCTGGACAAAAAGTTCTTGAAGGTAACAAATAAAAATTGTGACTCTGTTTAGTGTCTCTGTTGTCAAAGCATTTTGTTTTTTATGCTCTCTCTCTCAAGTGAGGATACAAGACTGAAAAAGGAAATGAGCTTTTTATTTGTCCAAAATAAAAAGAACATGTGTATTTTTTTTATGAGAGAGGTGTCAAGAGCTAAACTGAAATTTTTCCATCTGTCTCACGACTTGGCACGCTACACTGACCTCGAGAGGTAGAGAAAATAGTCAATTATCATGCTCTCGTTCTACTCAAAGTCATTATGACTGGATAAATTATGCACATAAATCAGCAAAAAAAAGTGTTGATGTTCACCATGTCTACGACTAGTAAATAATATGAACACACGGAGAACTAATAATATCAATCTACAAAATGTGTCAAACTTTGACCAATATAGGACACAAAATCGAAAATCATCAACTCCCCCCATACCCTTCATACAAACTATTGACTGGCTCTACAATCCTACACGTACTCCATTTATTTATACGCACTACACACTACATGAGTAGAGTTGTTCACGTCCATGTAAGTTTTACATGAACACAAGTGCATACAGAGAATAATGAGATTCTATTTTGTTGAGAAAAATCAATGCTGAGCTTCTGAGTACTGCACTCGTACGCTGCCATGAATGTGAAACTTAATTAAGGATTCTATTTTCAATGATTAAAAAAAGATGGTAGCTGATCATGTTTGACGTCTTTTTGTTAAAAAAATGGTTGTGATTTATGTATCTGTATTTATTTTGTAGCAAGAGATAGGGATGCCTGGATATGGATAGTCAAAAATGAGGTGGCAATGGGATAGTGTGGCTTCCATAAAAGCTCCGTGTGTGGAATTACCTCAATGAATTCATTGCAGTAGACAGACTGCGGCAGGACTGTATCTGTATAGTGTATAGACATGCCTTGAATAATTAAATAGTTAATGAAGGAAACCTGTATAATTTGTAATGTGTAAAGTATTGCAGACAAAAGGGAAAAAGGCAAATAAAGAGCATCTCTTTAAAAAAAACTGGCATCGATTTATTTCCAAAATCCAAAAGTACTTGATACACAAGAAATTGAGACGGGATTGTGACGTGACTGTGAGAATCCTTGGACAAGTGAACAAACTTATGGATTGTGTGCTGAATTTAATTTACAATATTTTCTTTTGTTAGGGGATGTATAAATATTTTAGAAATTAAATGAATTAAAAAAATCAAATTAAATTTTTTAGAGTAGAGCTTAATCTCTATCTAAATTAAAAAAACGATGATTTTATTACTTAATAGGAAAATGTTACATGATTTTTATATGCAGTCTTTATTGTAGTCTATGTTAGTGATTAATTCAATTTTACAATTCAATTTCCTCATGTTCCTCTCCCTACTCGTAGTTTGTCACGAATTCCGGATTTCAACCCAAGTTTTCATGTCATGTCATGAAGATGAGCCCATGAGAACTCTCTCTCTCTCTCTCTGTCATCCATATCCCGTTTCCGTGATGGAACATAAAATGGAGTGGTTAAATTAAGTTATGTCATGTTGATAGCTGATTGAGTCTCCTTTTGTATTTTTTTTAATTTAAACTATCTCCAACACATAAATTACATCCATAAAATTGTTACATAACAGAATTCTAGACTATGATCATCCTTTATAAATAAAAGAATGAAAATGTGTACAAGTTGTAAAATTAATTATTTACAACTGAAAAACTTTCCCCTATTTTTTACCTTAAAATATATTTCTATCCTTTAAGTACTATAAGGTTAAACGACATTTTAAAATATCTACATTTAAAATTTCCTTCTATGCTTATTGCTTTATAGAGCAATTATATGACTAACAAGACAACAAATACACGAACACCATTTTCGTAGTTTACAAAGCGTTATATGGTCATAAAAGTTGTGCACATTTTTTATTAATATTAAATTTTATTTCTCCCAATTAACTAATAAAAAACATTCTTTACATGATGAAAAAATGGAGTGAAAATTTTCTTACATGTTCATGGATTAATTCTCAAAGCCTTCATTTGGCCGTTGGTGAAAAAATGGAAGAGAAAGGTCATACATAACAAAGGTCATACTCCTGGCTGGCTCCTCAAAAAGATACCATCAAATAATCCTTGAACTTGTAAATTAAGTTGGAGAGACTGTAAGTTGTCCATTTCGTGTAGCCAACAAGTTGGCAGTTGTTTTAAAACGATTATCAACTATTTTTTTATATGACTTCTGGATTCAAGTATAAAAAATGTCATTGTGTTCTACCTCCACCTTTTTTATATTAAATGATGATTTTATAACCAACTCCTACTGTTGGTGTGATGATTACTCAGGATGATCAAGAATGCAAATTTCTTGGAGGAGAGGATTGTACTTGAATATATTTTTCTCCAAAGTAAATTACATTTAATTATTTTGCACATTTTTGTGATTTGTGAGTAGAATCGATAAAATTTGTTGATTGGTTTGAGTTTGACATCCACTTGTGTTTTTCTAAAATGTAATATAATATTAATGATATTACAGCCAGACATGCATGCTCAACTAGAGAGATTCAATGAGAAAATGATGGACTCTTGAAAAGTGCCTTTCCTCATTCTCTCTCTCTCTATAGAAAAAAGTAAAAGATCATTGGCTCTTTTTAGACAGAAAATGTGACTCGAGATGTCTTCATACAAGAGTTTTACATCTGTTGTGAATTCAATAGAAATTTTTATGATTCTTCTCAACTCACACTCAATTTAATCATCTTATTAATTATCACGGGATGCGTGTTGACTAAACTCCACCAATCTCATGTTAGACTCTCTTTCGATGCAACTTCCCCCCCCCCTCTCTCTCCCCCATTTTTATTTCAGTCTCATCAAATTTTATGTAGTAACTTGACTACACTTAGCCATTTTACACCTTCCCTCAGCATAAATCTTTTTGTTGCAATAATTTAACCACAACATTACACTCACACAGAACTTGACATGGAATACATCTCAGTTTGCAAAAAAAAACAACTCGAAACTTAAATAAAAATCTGAATTTGTACTTACAGACAACAACAAAGATGAGACTTGGCTAAATGACTCTTTCTCTCTTAAATTGTTGTTTCTACAGGAAAAAACAACAAACAGGATGAACCAGAGACAATAAAGTTCCTTGTTGGCATTTAACATGAGAATTGCAAATTTCTCGCCGAGTAAAAAAAATCTTTTATGTCTTGCCATGTTAAAATAATTCTTTCGTCTCCTCTCTCGTCTCTACATTTTTCATTTTATGCAAAAAAATCCAAATTTTGCAAAACCCATGCCATTTCACGTGTACAACAATGTCATTGTCTTTGCTATTCTGTAAAAAAAATATATTCTCTCCACATATGGAAAGAATACACTTAATCACAGTTCAAGTCCACAGTCAACAAGTTTAATCAAGACTAAAAATCATTCCTTCCTCATTCAAACATTTTGAGACTACGATTACTCGTACAACACATTCATTATCCACCTTTTTACCACATTGGCTTCCCTCGTCATCTTTTTTTCCTCTGGGTAATTAGAGAGGGGGGGGGGGAAAGCATGTAAATAAAAATTGTGTAGAGAATAATAGATTAATATGAATTGTTTGAAAGCGTCAACATTTTTATTGATTTTTCTCCACTACAATTCCCAAACTTTCATTGTTCAATTCCATTCTACTGTGATTTTTTGACCCAAAAAAACAATTATTGTTGAGAATAAAACACACATTTTTTTGTAGACTCAACCTCAACGATTTGGAATTGACATGGATATTGTTAGTCATGAAAAATAGAGAGAAATGTATGGAAAAGTTTCCCCATCCATTGAAATAAAATATAAAAAAAATACCGGCCGGCATATGTCACTTTATATGTGTGATTGTGATTGTATATTTTCTTTTGTTGGTTGGCGAATAAATAGAATCAAAATGAATTAACAAGGGTGAGGCATCATGTGATTATTGTTGGAGGATATTTGGTTTTTTGGACAACATTTTCTGACGCATTGTCATCAAACTGCAAATTATACTTCTCCCGGAAATCAAATATTAGAAAAAACTACGAGTCCATTTCCTCTCTCTAATCCTCTCCAGTCTCGATATTTATGTACAATTGTACAATAATGTATATTATTACTTTTTAATACAACTAATTCTTTTCACTCTCGTCTAGTCACAACTTGTTGACTCTCAACCAGTTCCATCATTGTCAACTTCTGTCGCTAACTGTAGCTTAAGTACAGACGGGAGAGATTTTAGTAGTTTTTTGATGACAATTGACAATGTCCAGGAATTGTTGAATATGTTGGATGATGAGTCTACTAATTTTATTTAATATTTTATTACAATTGAAATGAAAATTCATTTTTTACATAACACACTGAATTACAGGTAGCAGGTACCTAGTCTTGCACAGTGCGTACACACAATAGCAATAAATTTATCTCCTCCTCCTCCATCTAAAAAAACTGAACGAATGGTTCATGTTTATTTTGCTAATTTTACGACCCAAAAAATGATTTAATGTATTTTTATACATTTGATATATTAGTACAAAATGGATGAGGGAAAAAAACATAAATTACAGCCCAAATGTGATAATAATATACATTTGTTCCACAATTGTGGGGGTTGAAAGGTTCAAGATTGACAGAGAGAAGAATTTAAAAGTTGTATTATATAACATTTGGCTACTTGAAAATTAGCATAGTCTCCTTCGTTCATTTTCTATTTTTCACAGTCAAAGTCATGTATTAATGCGACCTTAGTCAAACTGGAAAAAATGTTTTTTTTCATCGTCAGGATGTAACTTTTTTTTTGTGATATGACTCAAACACAAGATTCATTTTTTGTGGGTTGCGGTAATTGTGTATCATTGTGTCTCACCTATGCATGTGCAGGTATTTTATTTAGCTATAGTCTCCAATAGAGACTCTCCATATGTAATAGTCGTCTACTCCGTACTCGTATATGTACAAGACTAAGGAGCAAATGATTAAGTGCTCAAAGAGTGCAAAACACCAAGAAATCTTGGTGTTTTGCACATGCAGATAATCTCAACAATGTACATACAACGTCCTTTAAATTTCTAGAAAGAGAATGAGTAGAGACACAACTTAATTCAAGAGGTGTGTGTATCCAGCTTTAATTTCTTTATTTCTTCAACACTTCTCCCTATAAGTAAATATAACTAGTTTAATGCACAATCCTCTTTTATTTTTTCTTTGACTGTTTGTCTGGCATCTCTGTGAGATGCTGAATGAGTTATTTGAACTAAAGTCTGTAAAAGCTTTCCATGGTTTAAGACACAAAAGAGTGAGAGGGAGGGAGGTGTTCACAAAAAAAACAAACTTGTCAAGATGCTAGTAGCTATAGGCCACAGACATGAACACAGCCATTATTAAATGCATCACTAAATCTTTTTCTTTAACAAAGGAGAAGCCGGCCCCAAGTGTCATCCATTTTTTTAACCATAGTCAGAGAGGGCTATTGATCCTAAAATAGAATTGAGTGATATGATGAGAATGAGATGAAAAGAGTAATGTGCATGATATTGCAATTATTCCAATGCAAATAAAAATTTTGTAGATGATGACTACAGTCTACAGTACAGGGATTGCCATTTGGACTGTAAAAAAAAGTTTTTGGAGATTCACAATACAAATAAATTAGGATTAGCATCTTGTTCAAATTGTCATGTCAATGGTCGGAGGCAATTCTTTGCAGTAATGTACAATTAAATTTTTCCATTCATTTGATATTCACAGAGTGCTTCTCTCTCTCTCTCTAAATGATTGGGTGGTAGGGATTGGGCCGGATGAGGAAACCTTGAATTTATATAAAAATCAACAATATTCATTCATATGTACAGATATACATATATGCACAAATATGAGTTAGCCAGTAGTCCATTAAAGTGGTCAGTGGCAGTGGTTGTACATGTACAAAAAGTGCATGCAAGCTCTTTAGCTATTAACTCTACCTGGTCTTTTTCAACATAATTTAGGAGGAGGGGGAGATATGTAATTCATCTCGTTACACTAGACATGGATTTATTGTATTTATGTGCATCTCCCTTTTTTATACATTGTCATCATACCACCATCATTTTTTTACAATTGTACATGTTCTGATGTGACCCTGAAGTCAATCCGACTTTGGGAATCATTAAATTTTACTTTTGAGCCATGTGTCTTACTTTTATTTTCATGTGAACATTATTCACAATAGACCTCATTGTCTGATTTTTTTTTGTCTTTGTAACTTTGTACAAAAACAACTTAAATGAAATGATTCAACAATAATTAAGAAAATGTTTTGGATAATTAGTGTCATATTTTATTTTAACTTTTTTTTGACTAATAATGACTTCCCATAAATTATTTAATATTTTGTTACATAATTTATTTTTTTTACATAATACTTTTTTTAAAAAAATGTTTGAGATATTTTACAAAACTCTTGGGTATCAAAAAAATGAGAGAGAGAGAGACAAGATTTTATCAAGTTGATTAGTTAAGAGATTTCATGTTAATTAAATAAATGCAAAAAAAGAGATTTCTTTAGAATATGTAACTCTAAAATTAATTGGTATTTGTTCATCTTAAGGGACTAAAAACTAGTGCTACCTTGGAAAGAGTATACACCAAAATAAAATTATTAAGGGGATGAGACTGACGAATTCACTTGGACGTGACAATGAAGCCCAATTAAAGAATGGACAGTAGGGGCATTGATAGGAACCACAAACATGACACATATCCAAATGACGAAGGGATGTGTCATTGTACATTGTATTTACGAATCGTTCTGTGAAATCATAAACAAATTAATTTTTATATAAAAAATAATTTAATTTAAAAACAACTAACCTGGAGCATAAGATTCGTAAAGAGTGGCCTGTTTAAATGCCTAAAGAAAAATTATGAAAATAAAATAATTATTTTAAACTTTATTTAAAAAACAATTTAGAAATTTTACCGTCAGATTTGCCTGTATAAAAGAAGAAAAGAAATTAACTAATTTGAATCTTTATGAAAAGAAAGTAAAGAAAGTTTGTAACTATCAAACATGACCTACCACAGGGTACCATCGTCGGACAGTATGATTAAAGCAAGTCCAATCAGCAGGAATCTGTGCAATTAATATGACAAGAAAACAGGTTTAATCAATCAATGTCTATATTAAAAAAAGAGTGATTGATTGACTTAACAATTTATGACCTGAGGGTATGTCTCAATAAAATGAGGCTAGGTCAGTACAATTTACAAATGTACATTCACATACCCATTCAAAATACCAAGAGGTTTTCCCTGGAGCAATTAAAGCATCTTTTAACGTTGGATGAATACCAGTAGCAATTAAATTTATGGCATCTGATTGAAGAAGACCATAGCCACTCGGTATTTCCACCTCCAGCACTGCTGCTCCACTAACTTGTGACTCTTGGAGTAAGATCCAACTAAAAAAATACATAAATTTTACCTGACATGAAACATTACCCACACGACGAAAACAAAAAAAGCGTTTTTCAACAATAAACTTTATGTCTTTTTTATGTTTTTATCCTTGACTGTCCGTCATGTCATAGGAGTATACGTAGCATGGAAGAGAATGAAAAGAGGTACAAACCGGAAGCAAGATTCAATCGTGAGGGCTGTTCTATTTCTTTCATTTGAGAAAAATTCACGAATATTAAGTTCAAAACAGTCTTCGGGTGGAGTGTCCTTGAATTCCTCTACGTCGACTCCATAACTCACATCCAATTGAATCAATGCTTGACCCGACCCTTTAGCCAGGACATTTACGTGACCCCATACTTGAGGAATCTAAAGACAAACAATATTTTAAAATAGAAAGAAATGAATTGAATTAAGTGATCAAAGAAACAAAGTACAGATGCTAGTATTAATTTAATGTGGATATTTAGTTATCTGGATAGATAGGAAAGAGAGAAAAAACCTGAATGAAACATGTCATAAAACTTGGAGGTCCCTATTCTGTTTAGTTAATTAAATAGTAAAAAATGCTCCCCATGAAAAACTTTTGTGGCTTTGTTTTTTGCCTCTCTTTGTACAATGGAATGGTGACACACACACAGTTTGTACTATGAAGGCGTAAACAAGGAACGTAGGAATGGCCCACCCCTGATGCATGACAGAGGATAAAAAGACTGAATGAAAGAGAAGAGTCCATTAAGAATATGTATGTATAATTGTCATAAAAAACCCATAAAATTTTACGACTTTACTCTTCTTTACATTCAAAATCTGTCCAGTAGCTTCTCTTAAAGCTGTCTCGTAATTTATAATGCTTTCACCATACAAAAGAACAAGTATTTATCTTTTTACAAATTACCTTTTCAATTTCATGTCAATAAAACAAGATAATTAATTTAATGATTTCAATAGAATTCATTGAACTAATGACACTTAACTTTTTCTCAACAAGAATGCCAGAAAATATTAAATTAGATAGACAATAATAGACTTACATCAAAAGTTTGGACATCTATAATGGTGGATGAATTGATAGAATACGTTTGTGAAATGTCATCTTCATTAGTGAGACTAGCCAATTCTACCATAACAGACATTTCAGTGATTTCTCGGAGTCGGGCTCTATTCGAATATTCTGTAAGGGCTTCTAGTGCTACAATAGTATCCTACAAAAATCAAAAAAATTATGCAGGCAACCGGCATTAATTTTTAATGACAGTTAGTTGAAGAAAAATTTTACAAGGGTTGAAATGAAGCCTCCATCAGTTAGTCTCATAGAATTAAGCCAAACGACAATTTTCTCGGGGATTGCCGTCACTCCATCCCGGAGTAAGTAACTTAGTAGAGCAAATGAAGTACCTTTGTTGTGTTTATGAATATAAAATGAGATTGATTCTAAAACAATTGTTTTAATTATAATTTGACATTTTACCTTCAACAGCCACAGAGTCCCAATACTCATTATTTTTGGGCTGGGTAAATGGTCGTTGACTTTCATAAATAATTGCATTATTCGGGACTGGTCCTGGTGACCAGTAAATCATGCCAGCTGAAAATAATAATTTTTGTTAGTTTTAACTATTTAATTTAATTCTAAAAATGACCTACCTTCTTCTATTCTGATTGAATGAAGTTTTCCAAAGGCAACTTCTTTGGCTTGACTATCAGTTAATGTGAGAGCATAAGTTGTGATTGCAAGTTGGTATGGATCTGTCATTGTAATTAAAGCTGACTCAAGATATTGAATAGCTCGACTTTTTGCTATTCCAGCATCTGCTCTTAATTTGCCATCCAGAGATCCAATGACATGATGTAATGTTATGGTTAAATGTGCCGTTAGGGTCACATTAAAAGGGCCGTTAATATCATTCTACAATTGTAATTAATTAATTTTAAATTGAAATTGACTAACGATAAGACTAAATGACTTACTCTAAATCCCATTTTCTTGTTTAAGGGAAAGGGAGCGTAGTAGCGAGTTTCAGAGAAACTTCCATCAAAATTTTGGTGGTCAAGAAGCCATTGACTGACTGATGAAAATATTTTCTTTTCAACGTAAAAATAATTTTCCCAGTCTTGAAAGGAAGCATGATGAAATATTTGTAAGGCCCATGCAGACAACCTTATGAATCAAAATCAAGGGCTTATTTTATGCAATCTATCATCCTCTAGGAGGATTCCTCCTTTGTATAAATGTATAATTCTACAAAAATGAGAGACATGTCTTACCAGACAGACGGCTTGGATTGATTCCACATTTTGAACCAACCACGTGGAGAGTATCGTTTCATTATTTGGGCAAAGAATTTATTCATTTCAACAAATATTCTTCGTGCAAAAGCCGCATCCAATTGATTTGTGAGTCGTAGATAATGCAGACTCCACACGTTGGATGCAAGGTCAAATAATCGATCCGCCGTTCCTTTTCCAGTTTTACCTAAAAGGCCGCCCATTGTTGCTGGCTCACTAATTAAAAAATAATTAAATTACATAACACTGTTAAAAATAATCAAAACTTGTACATACTTTTGAAAAATGGGTCCAATAACATCACCTAAAATTGAAAAAATATATTTGTACAATTTTCCCTTTTGTCCATTTTCAAAAAAGAACTTGGACTTAAAAACAAACCAGAAAGTAAGACATGACCAGCAGGACTTCCGTAGACGTATTTTCGCCTATTGTCATATGGAATGAATGGTGTGTCTTCAGTCCAAATGTCAATGAATCGAAGGAGAAGAGCCCGATTTTTCAGGTCAAGTAACATTGACGTATGTTTCCCAATTTGAACACCCTCAGCCTTTATTTTTAATCACAATTTTATTATAATAAGCTATAGACTATAAAAATCAAAGTTAAACTCACAAGCACTTCAACTTCAACTTCTCCTTCATCCTGTCGTATTTGAGTAATGGCAGATATGGTGACCTTGACACTTCCCTGGTCAATTAAAGGTTGAATTGGAATTCTTACTTCTACTTCGTTATTTGCTGGAATCCAAACAAAATGATGATGATCTCCAGAAGAAAATCGTGGAGATCCATCGGAAAAGTCAAAAAGCCCTTGCCGCCCAACATGAACAAAGACAAAGTCATCAGACCCTTTGAGAATGACAACGACGTAAATGTCTTTTGGTGTTTTATTGTACAGCATGGCCACTACACCAAATTGTTCTCCTCGTCGCACTACACAAAAATTATTGGTATTTTGAAAAATGCTAAATCATATTGGGCTAAAAAGAACCAAAATAACCTGAAGACGGTGCGTCAAGTACCATCATAAATGGACGATTTGTTTCATACTGAAAAATGAAAAAATAAACTAAATAATTCACCGTCAAAACGATTTCAGACATTTTTTGGCGTACCACAATATCACTATCCAAAAGTGAGAAGCCATTTTTTTTGCTCACTGCAAAACAATTAAAATGCCAAGTGTCCGTAATTTTTGGGACTTGAAGAGTAAAAATGTAGTCACCCCCGTGTGCAATATTCTGATGAGCCCAAGCCCAGTCCCCATCACTCGGATCGTAAAAGTCCAAAAAACGACTGCAGAAAAATTGTAGAGAAGTACCCTTATTAAATTAGTTCATTGAATTTCCCTAAAAAACTCACCTGATTCGATTCACACGAAAATCAACTATGTCTTCATCAGCCAAAGAAATGTCACCTGTTAATTGAATAGAAATCCAACTAATAAACTTTGTGTGACAAAAAATTTGATAAAGATTTATTAATTTAAATTACAATTAAATTCATCGAGTCCATCTAAACATTGAGACCTTCCATCACAAATCTCTTCGGGAGCATAACATCCTTTGGTTGTACAAGGGAGCTTCCCTTCATCACATTCTATCCCAGGAATTAAACATAATTGTGCCTTTCCATTAGACTGGGTACGTCGTGGAAAAAAATTCAACGACAGTCGGGTGCAGTGGCTGAGTATAAGGGTAGGGGTCCTTAGTTGTGCGCCTGCACTAAATTGGTATTACCGGGTTCAAAATTAATGGTTGAATTTTGAGTTGTAAAATTCTGGTGTAAATTTTAGTTAATTTAGGTTACAAATTAATTTTTATTAATATTAATTTAAAATAAAGTGCTAACCTCCAGGCGTCTACATGTAAAATGAAGTAGGTAATCTAGGTAAACTGATAGAACCGACTTCAGGAAATATGGTCCAACCAAAAAAATCATGACCCTTTGAACAAATGGTCAAAAATTGACCTCGAGGTCAATTTTTCCACTGTCTATCACACATGACCCCAAATTTAAAAAATACAAATGCAAAGCAGTATGCATGCAGTTAAAAAACGATAACTAGGATAGGTCACTTTATCGACCTATGCATAAAATCATAGTCGTATATGACACCCAAAGGTCACGGAGGTCAAATATGCAACTCTTTCAGAATAATCTGAATAATAAATTGGTCAACAGAATACACTGCTAAACTTTGTCATAATTTTCCGCTTATGAGGTTACATTTGTTAATATGACCTCTGGAGGTCAAAGTTGAGTTCAAACTCCATATTTGGCCACGTAGTGACGATTTTCAGTCAAGGTTCATGACAATATTAATTCAAAACTGATTTTTGGCTAATTTTGGCCTCCATGTCAAATTGAATATAATTCAATTTTCTTTGACCTCTTGATTGAGGTCAAAAATAAAATTTTAGGTCAATTGAACAAAAATCAAAACGGAAAATTCAACATTCGACAAAGGTTCGGCTTTAAAAAGCGTTTTAGTCAAATTTTAAGCCGGTAATACCAATTTAGTACATGCGCACAACTAAGGGCCCCTACCCTTATACTCAGCCACTGCACCCGACTGTCGTTGAATTTTTTTCCACTACGTACCTAGTCTAATGGAAAGGCACAATTAAAAAAAACACTTTTCACTCTATTTAAATTACAATTATTATGTATGTAGTATACCTAAATCTTCCATGCCAGGCAACAAACCGCTTGAAAAGACGAGTAAACTAGAACTAGAAAATGTTTTGGCAGTATTGATTCCGTAGGTCATGGAGGGAAAAAACATGGACTCGTCTGGCTTCTCTCCACTTCGATCCCTCCAAGTGACCGAATGAATTGACCTAATCATTTTTAAAATATAATTAAAAATTTCTCTCCATAATTTTATTGAGACTAGTAATCTGTAGTCTGTACTTGTTATTCGCTTCGAGGGAAAGAAGGGAAGCAAAGACACTGGATCGACTAAATTCATTTCCGGCTTGCATGAATTGCCTCACACTCCTCTGGGCTGACATTCCAAAATAAGCACCTACAAAATTTTTACTAATTTTTATTGTCCATTCTCACCGCAATTAAAAATTCAAATTGTCTTTAAAAATCATATTATAATTTTAAGTAATAAACATGAAGGAGGAGTAGCTCCTCTTAAAATTAAGACAATAGACCACAAAAAAAACATTTCTTTTTCTAATTAAAAATACTTAATAAGCCACACCTGGATTTCCTAGCATTTGAACTTCAAGTGTATCCTTTGACCTATCCTTAATATTTGAATAAATAAAACAATATAATTTAATTACAAACTAATCTGAATGATAAATATTCAGATATTAAATGTATAGTTGACTATACAAACTAACCTTATTTTGATTGAGATTAAGATTAATAGAATGTCTTGAGAGAATATCAACAGGAATAAAGACACTATCCGTCACAACTTCATTTGTTGATGTGATCAAGTACACTATGACCTGAAAACCCGGGGCCATTTCGGAGGACACGGGAATAGAAAGACTTTTCGGTAAGCTCCATTTATTCATTAATATTTCCGTTCCCGTCTGAACAATTAAACCTTTGGACATGACCTGAAATAAATATGTTAATTTATTTAATTATCCTACACAACTTGCTCATGTTTTATACAAATTCTAACTATAGAAGAGGGGATATGTCAATTTTTTCATATTTTTTTTACTTATTGTTCTCCATTTAATTAGGCACTTCACATGCTAATATCATTACTAATTAAACAAAAACAATTTTGTCCTCAGCGTAACGACAGTAGCTGGCATTTACTAGCTGCTCATTAAATTGACAATTTTTAATTTAAATTAAAATAGCTTATTAGTTAATGAGAGTGAGAGAACGGATTTAATAGAAATGAGAATACAATGAGAGTTGATGAAATAATAAGAGTTGATGGAATTAAAACTTCAATTATGATTATGACCCCACACCCCCATGAAATAATTTTTTTTTAAAAAAAAAAAAGACTGAAACTCACCACATAATAAAATTGTTTGGTATTGTAATTAGCAGTGACATGAAGGATGGCATATTCACCAACAATGACTTTGGTGCTTGTTGTCCAAACACTAATGTAGCGAGAGTAAGGAGAAGTATGAGCAAATGCTGTCATTTGTGTCTTGACTTGATTTCCATCAGCATCTCTAAATTCCGCCTGGAAAATTATTCTGGAGGCTCGTTTTGGTGGACTCACTTTAATTTGTAGAATTCCCTTGTCCCAATAACTTTTCAGTCTATTTGAAATTTAGATGCATAATATTTAAATGTTTATAGAGTATTTTGTAGAAAAATAGAAGATGAAGAATTAAAACTAATTAAGTAGCAATTACCTACTGCTCTCTATAAATTCGTTGTGTTGACTTGCATAACTGTCAAAGAATACAGAAGGGTCAGGTGCGACTACATTTCGTTCTTCATTTAGTGGCAAGACCTCAATGGGTCGTAAATTTATTGTCTCTCCAGATAGAGTTATGGCTTGAGGTAAAATTCGGAGGGAGGACGTTTCAAGTTTTTCAGTCGGAATTTTTTCCAAATCACTAAACATAATCGCCAACTACACACAGACAACAATTTTAAATTACATTTAATTATATAAGGTGTGTGATTAGTATAAACAATAATTATTTCCCGTATTCTTTTCAGTGGTTGCATATAAAATTATTCTGTAGCTTTAATTTAATTAAATTTTTTGAGTAAAAGACAAAAAACGAATTCTGGCGAAGTAAATACTTTATAGTTTATAGAAAAAAGTAAATTAAAAAAGTTTTATTATTAATTCAATTTACCAATTCAAATTATTTTGCCAATGCTGTGCTTACATGAGTAATAAACGGCAATCCTGGTCATTATTCAACAGCAACCCCCACGTTAAGTTAAAAAAATTGAATAGACATTGATATTAATTTTAAAATTATTCTATTTATGTCAAAAATTCAAATTAGCTACATTTTTAGAAAATATAAAAGAAAATCAAATTAATTGTACCATGTACTACTACTCTAAATGTAAAATAATCCTTATTGAAAAATTTTGACTAATAATTCTGTAATTTATGTTTTGAAACTCAGAAACATTTTTTCAATTATTAGAAAACACAATTAATTGACCTGAGATGACACAAAGTTTTTTTTACCTGGTTTAAAAATTGGTGGAGCATTATTGACAAATTTTAATCTATAAGTTTCTCCTATGACACGACTTTCTGCAAAGCCTTGAATTTTATAAGAAAGAAAACAAAGATTGTAAGATTTTTCTGACAAAGTTATAAATTTAATTGTAAGTTGTAACAGACCTAGACGTGTTTCTTCTAAAAAATATTCTTTAATGTCAGCCTCAACACGAACACCCAAATTATTCACGTGTCCAACAACATCATAAATTGTTGAAATGTCCCATTTTAGTTCCTCTTCACCAGTCTAAACTCAATATAAAAATTTCTTTTTACAACTACGATTATGTACCCAAAATAACTACTGACTGAGAATTTGACATAAAAATGAACAAATGGCATTATCGTTACTTGTGAGGTCACGTACCACTAAAACTTCGACACTGTCTATGAGGGTATAACTTTTTCTTGGAGTTCCATACTGAAAAGCGTACAAACGAACTGTCCCATTACCTCTGACAGTTTTCTCTGTCCCATAAAATCCTGACACAGCTGCCGTAATTGTTTGATCAGAAGCCAGAATGAAGGGTGACATACTCACAAATACCTTTTTAAAATAATATTAATTAATTAAAAATAAAATCTAATAAAATAATTATGACAAAAATTGAAAAAATTACTTCAAATGGAGGTTGAAAATATTTTTCAACTTGAATATATTTCTCATCTATTTGTGTGTCAGCATGAACTTGAATTTTCCATTTCCCCAAATTTGAGTACTCGGGAAGTTCATACATGAGATCAATTACCCCTAAAAATTTTAAGTAAAAAAGTCATTTCATTTTGTAGGAGTGACAATGGAGGAGCGAGCTTGTAATTATTGTTAATTATAGACTTTAACTATAATTAATAAGATGGTTTCATAAAAAGAAATATATTATTTAAATACCCTGATTAGACACAAGGGATGGCCATCGCCTCATAATGAGTCCTCTAGCATCCTTAAACATAATTATTTTATTTTAATGACTATATTATTATTCGTTTAAATGAAAGAGAATTTTTTTGTGATTTCAATCTAACCATAATATAAACATCAACAGAGTCTTCATAAGGGTGTAAGTCTCTTTTGAGGAGGACGACACGAAGAAAAACTAAAAAATAAAGTGCGAACAATAATTTGCTAATTGACTCACAACAATGAGAATGAGATGGACTTGAGAAAATTAAATTTGTAAATTCATACTCTTTTGACCCCCATTATAGACGTATCTATTCGTTTGAATGAGGATAGAGAGGAATCTTTCAGAATAGGTCAAGTTAGACTCTAACGGAGGTAAATTAAATACAATTAAATTGTAATTTTTATAAATAACCGAAAAAGATCTTTCATTCATTTTTTGAAAGAGAAAGCAAAGAAAAGAAAAGAAATCAATAAATCTCACCATGAACAAATATAGAGCCTCCTTGTGTATTAGGATAATTCCCTTCAATTCTGATTTTGTACGATCCTGGAGTCACTTGTCGTGGGACCTAGTCAAGTTTACATAACATCATATCAAAATGAATCAAAACGACTGTATTGTATTATACAACAACAAGGGTGGAGACGTTATTTTATCATTGTAACAATTATTTTTTTCCTTCCCTCTCTTTATGACAGAGGAAATTGTGATAATTATTATATTTGCGATCAAGTTTAAGGTCTATGAAGATTTTTAATTATCTTGTAGTTAAACTCTCTCTCTCTCTTTAACTCATTCACCAACATGCAAAGCCAGATTGACAGGTAAGCAAGACGGAAGATGAGCGAGACACGCAATGTAAAATGGGACTTTTTCTATGTTTGTAAATGCTTTGTGTGTACTATTGCTCCTGTTTTTCATTGTCTAGAAAAGTTCACGGTCTTGACTGTGTAAAAATAAAACTAAATGTTGAGACTCTTATTGAGTTTAACAATTAAATTTAATATCATTTCATTCTTATTATTTTTCTAAAAATATATAAAATTAAAATTATCAAAAATAAAAGATTTTCACATGCGACATGACAATGCAACACATTTTTTCCCTGAAAGCCATGGAACAGAAACACTCTCCATTTTATAAAAAATATTTATGTCATGAATGAGTTTAAAAAAATTGATTTAATTATCTTACCATGAGACTAAATGAGTTGGAATCATGTGCCTGCATAGAACTAGACGTTCCTTGTAAATCGACATTATCTTTAGACAAAGACACAGAGATTTGAAAGGGTGACACTGTTGCTTTTTTAATAGTGACAACAACCTGGTATTTACTTGCCGGTAAAATGAGGGATGGGGCAATCACCACATAATTTCTACACAATTCAAAACAAAAAATAATAATTTCTAAGAAACTATATAAACCATCACAAGATAGTTATAATATAACTACATTTATTTTTTAACAATAAAGACACTCCATATCACTCATTGACTCACTTACACTAAAGAATTATTCTGAACTTCAATTCTTCTATTAATATTATTGTAGCCTAGGGATTGATTAGTATTTGAAAAATCAAATGGTGGTGGTTGAAATTGAAATTGAGCTAAAGCAATTTTTTGTAAACTAAACTCAAGTATTGTAATCACTATCACAGAATAATATATTCCAATTATTTTAGGCATTGCGAACAAAACTTTTCCCAAATCTTCTAGTCCCCCCTCCCCTCCAATACGAATCTTGACCAAACTTTAATTTGTCACAATAAATTAATTTTAAAAAATTTGGTACTCACTTTTTAGCACAAAATATTTACTATTTTTTTCACGACACTCACAATATTTTCTTCATTAATAACAAGTAGCGGTTATGAAAGAAGAGTAATAATAAGAGACTGTAAAAAGTAGTCATATTTACATGGACTTGAACCATGATGATATGAATAAAATATAAATTAATTTCTTCACAACTGTCTCACCAGTATGTGGGTTACAATTTTGTGACTGAATAAATTTCATCTTTCATCCCAGAGTCAATTTAAATTCACTGAATTTGATTGAGTCTGTATGTGAGTTATTGTTGTAAATTAATTCTACAATAAAAAAAATAGTGTATCATTAATTTCCTGGCTATTGTCTTTTCAAAATGAGATGGAATAGCTGTAGAAATTTGATCTATAGTGTCGAGTTAGTGTAGACGTACTGAATTGAAGTACTAGTAAAGACAGGCTGTCTTCCACTGACAACTACTAACTTTTGCTAGAGAGATGTAAGCAAGGGATTTGGTACGCAATTCACCCCCAACCCTATTTTTTCTACCTCTATGCACTACTATGCTTCTAATAGGATTTTCTTTATTACTATGCACCTGCCCATGGAATAGTATGCACAAGTACTAGTAGTTAGTAGATGCACTAGAATAGTTTCTATGCAGTCCAATACTTTCAGGTGTAATCACAAATTATGCTCTCTAAGGTTTCATGCTCACATCACCTCAAGGATAAAATTATGTACTTGAGTAAAGGAATCATGTTTTATTGTATTTAAAAACTACTTTTATTTATATTATGTATTTCAACGATATTTATTTTCAAATAATTTACAAGACAAAATCCAGTTTCAAGCACGTGCGTAGAAAAACAATAATATGAATCATGGATTTAAATGCACATAATGTGTAAATAATAATTAATTGTAGATACTAAATTATATATCAATTATTTTTTTTGATGGAAACTGAGTAAAAATTGACATACAATACAAAAATAAACTTAGATTATTATGTATTACAATCTAAATTGAAATTTCCCAGCCTTTGTAATGTACTTGACTCCTTTGAATGGTCGATATTTTTCTCCGTACATGTCCAATCGACTAACTTTGATTCCCGAAACTGCCATTTGATTGATTGTAAAGTTTACCTATAAAAAATTTAAATAATAAATAAAATAAAATGGTTTGTCTTTCATTGGAATTCATTAATTTGAGAACTAGATTTAATTACATTTGCAGTTGGATTAGATTCTATTTGCGGTGAGCCAGCTTGAACATTTATCTAAAATAGAAAAAATGATACATTAAATTTAGTCATTAACTGTGAAAACATTAAGTAATAAGTGTAGAGACAAAATTAAAAATGTTTTAATGCGCGTACCGTTCCTCGAATATTTGGAAGCTTGGTCGTATCAATTTTTCCAACTTCCCACACCAACACTTTGCTTACTGGATCAAATGAATATTTACCCTGAGATGCTGTTAAAGTACAATTTAAAACAGATTTGGGCATTGGAATTTCCAGAGACACATTTTCAACCTATAATAATAGGGAAAGACTTTTTTATACACAATTGAAATCCTTATACAAAATTCATATTAATAAAAGTATAAAAATAATTATTTACCTGGCGACCCATCGTTTGTTTCGGGCCCACGGTAATGTCAAGCTTTCCATCACGGAACGAAATATAATGCTTGAGATATATCGGTATTGCAACGATACTTTGGGACCCGATATGATACGAAATCAGTCGAAAATTGCCATCAGGTGGAATGAACGAGAGCACTTTTTCACTCTGTAAAAATATATAAAATAAAGTTGCATGTAATGTTTATATAATTAATGGTGGACATAAAATTTATTCACAAGTAATCTTTCCAAGAGCTAACCTCCCATCGCTTGAAACGTACACACGGATGAAAACTAACGTCATCTAAAATTCGAGGATTGACAAATGTCATTGACAAGTCTGGCATACCACTTAATTTAATGCAGCAGTCAACCTATTGATGGAATAAATAAAACCAGCATGATAATAATAGTAAATGTAATATACATTTTTATTAAATAGCCGTAGAAATTATTTTGATACTTACATAGCCCAATATTTCGGCAAAAACAGTCGAGCCTAGTTTGTCAATGATGGCATCAACTTCCTCAACCACGTCAAAATATGCTTCATCTAAAGAACAAGTGAGAGATTAAATTACGATTATGGACATTAAATACTCTGTTCTTGTTCAATAATATTTTTGTCAATTGTTCCTGTTGTTGTATAAGCTCGGAAAGATTTTCAGAACAAATATGCTTAATAAATTAAAAGTTTACTTACTGTTAGCATATTTGACTCCACTACGTCTCCAAGGAATGTTTGAAAGCTGACCAGAAGGTAAGGTACCACTGATACTATAAAAATATCATGGAAAAAATTAAGTATTCCAGTTTATACTGACGATGAGTACGGTAATGCAAAAGTTATAAAAATTACTTTGATTTTCCAGTAACGGTATTTGCAATTGTTCTTAAAATATTTGGAGGTTTAATAAGTTCCTTTAGAATATTCGACTCGGTAGCTACAAATTTTTGCATAAATCCATTAAATTATTTAACTGCATCTCTCTCCCATCACATTTTTTTAAAGATTAGAATGCAGGCAAAAATAATACACTCACCTAGAGGAAATCCATTGTCTAGCATTTCATCAAGTAACTAAACAAAGAATACAAAGTATAAGTTAGCTACTACATAGTACTTACACTCAGGAGAGAATAAAATATTTTTTTAAATGTTGAAAACAATTTCTACCTCATAAATAATGACAAAGTGTTCTTTGATTGTTGACTCTGCGAAAGACAATAATTTAATTTTATAGAATTCCATTCCAAGATGAGAACCATTTTGATTCAATTGTAATGGCAAAAGCAAATTCTATTTCAGATTCTGACCTGAACAGTCGCCAAAATAATCACCAAATGTATCCACGACACGATGTAGAAATTCAATCACAAAAAGGGGTGCCACTGAAATAATTGTAATTAAAAACATACAGTGACATACTTAATTTTTTTTGTTTTAAAGTGACATATTTTACCTTCTGTAGTACAAACGGCAACAAAATAAAGGTTACATCGAAAAACAGTGATTAAGTAATGATGAGGTGTTCCAATAACAGGCGGTATGTCAATTGGGGAGCTAATTTTCTTTTGTTCTTCAAAAAAATAATCACAAACGGAACGAGAAATCACAGATTTCCAATGTTTTTCCATAAACACATCCCTATTCCACAAAAAAAGGATTATTATAATTAAAAAACACAGTTAAAATATTTCAAATATTAACGATCCCTTACCCGGATGAGTTGATAATAAATAAACTGTGAATCATTTTGTTGAATTATTTGACAGATGAGAATAAATACCAAAAAAAACTTCACTGTTATCTTTACCACTTAGAAAGGAACGTCCTACTAAAACCAGATTCAGTTCAAAAAATGGTGCTTAAAAATCAAGTATAAAATGTAAATTAAATTAAAGTACAATTTTGCAGATGAATAATGCCAAAAAACTGATTAAAGTCCCCTTATCCATGGTCTAATTCTAGCTCATAATTTTTAATTAATTAGATTCCAAAGTTTGAAAAGTATTTTTTCCTTTTTTCAAAAGTATGCAAGGATGCACGGAAGTAGATTTTTTAGCCAGTGTCATTTCTCGGTGACCCTAAAAATGAACCCGAAAATGACATTAACCTCATTGTCAATTTCTACTAGATGTATTGTGAATGTATTCTGCTTAAGTTAAATACAAATTAATTGTATGAGCTTTATCAGTGTTCATCTTTGTTGTTTCCAGCTTTCCAAAGATCGGTATGCAAATTAATAATTTTAAAAAGGACAGTTTGTGTGGTAGGCAATAATTTTATTATTACTTAGTCATTTGTCTAGCTGAGACCGAATACATAATTACTATAAAATTTGTTTCATATAGTAAATATAACAATCACAAAATATTTTCATTAAATATATTCCTACTATCATTTCACATATAATGTGCGTATGCCTAAAGTTGATTGAAATACAAAATAACTTGTCTTGTAATCTTTTAACATTAACATTAATTGTTTCGGTTAAAACAAACCCACATTGTACGTTAGAATAAGATTTTAATTTCTACAGTTTCTTGTAATTTACAATTAATAATTATTGCACATTTATTATTAATTAAATCTTTTTGGTACCAAATCTCATAGAATTTTTGTTTTTTTGAAAACTTTGATTTTTATAGCAATTAATTAAGTAAATTATTAATACTACTAATGGCAATAGTTGTGAAGTTGTAGATAAAGAGATAGAGTATGAATTAGTATGAATACTATACCTAATTAGTAATTAAATATACTAGTTACATATACAAGAACTACCAAACTAAGTGTACTTTTACAAGAGAAAAGAATGATATACAAATAACAACAATTAAAATGTTATGGTATATTAATAGCTGTTGTAAGCAGAGTGCACCTTTGAAAACTTAATTAAATAGATTGAAGAAATGAAAAGGTACTGGTTTGTGTGTGATCTCAATTTTCTTAAAGGGTGAATTGAGATGTTTACTCTCTTTGGTACATTTTGCTCATATTAAATACAGAGGGAAAAGGATTTGATAAAAAGTAATCTGATTTTTCAAGACAGAGAATGTACATGGAATCAGTGATTCAGTATAACACAAATGAATAGCACATATTAAAACTTTGGAATGTCACAGAAGATCCGAATCAATCATCTACTTTTGACGAATAATCCTTTTCGTTTCATTATCCATTCTTTGTTTTTAACTAAATAAGGGACATAAAGTCAACGGCATAAAGATCATGAAAAATATTTTGAAGAGCAAAGATACCTTCATTCTGAGTAAACTAATAGCTTAAGATTTTTTATGGTGGATAAAAGTGAGATCACCCTCTTGATAAGCTGAGATCACACATTGTCTCAGCCTTAGAGTATATTAAATATAACGTTAGAGCATGTTGTACAATATACTCTAAGGTCTCAGTACCAATGAAAAAATTAATCTAAGCTAATTTTATTTTGTGTACAGAAACAACAAATAAAAGCACCATCTCTATTTTGAATATAGAGCATAATTATTTGGTAAACGATAACCTGGAATTATTGAACATTGTTGCCGTAACCCAATTGACTAAATTGACTTTGCTGAAATTTTCAAAGCCCTATAAAAAACTATTACTACTGTAATGTACGCACATAATATAAATTACATTGTTACCAGCACAGACAAAACTAGTATTGTGATTTGTAATGTGTCACAAATTTCCCATGACTTCCCTATTTACACAGACAGAGCAGCATATATAAATATGCTCGTATATAAATTTTCATAATATATATTATATATAAATTAATATAATATACCCTTTCAAAGACAAATGCGTATCATTATTTAGTTAATATTACTAAATTTCTATTCTTAGTACAATGAATAATTCTTACAATTCTATATAAACATGAAACAATTCTTTTAATACGGAACTGTAAACCCCTCTACAACCTTGGAGTACTAATGAATATACAATAGTACATTGACACCCCGTCAATGATGCCATCATTGTCAAGTCTCCTCCATAATTGAAATATACATGTATATAATAAATATATCATTGTAAGACATCATAGGAAAGCAGCAGTCTTAGTCTTAATTATTAGTCAGTGTAGCTTTTCCGAATTATTAAACCCTAATGAAATCTGGTCCATCATCCAAATTTTATAACAGTCATGGAAAAGAATGATGATTGATAAATAAATCATGTTGCGAGCTCAAAAAAATGTAGCCTGCTGAAATGTAAAGTAACAATATATTTTACAATATGATTTTATCGTATTGTAAAATAAAAGAAGATCAATATTATACCCCTCTTCCTTTCTCTAGAACGCAATAACTCACTTATTGACAGGATAAATTTTTGCGACAACTGTTACAAATTTAAGATTAGTATAAAATCAAACGGTTTGTTTTTGCTATATACAGGATGTTCATTTTCAATGGTCCTCATTTGCCCAACATGAACACTGTTATATAGCATACCAGATATCTATATAAATAGTAAGAATTTTAAAATAAATGGCTACCCCTCTTTAGTTTTTGTCCTCGGAACTTATATCGCCGTAATTTTTCTGCTTTGTTTACTAGTACATTTTTTTCATTTCTTCCGGTTCAGAATACTGCATATTTCATTTTTCAAAGCCAGCACTTCTTTTCACAATCTTCCAAGTCGAACTTCTGAAACATTATAATAGGAAATTTAATACGTAAAATATTACATTATTTTAAATCATAGAGGAAATTTAATTGTCATAAATAAATATAGTGTCATTAATTCATTTTTTTAATCATTTACATACATTTCACTCTTTGTACAATGGAGACAAGGTCAGCACTTCGCAATCTATTTGCAGCATAATTTCTTCCTTCCCCCCAAGAGTGTCTGTAAATAAAATAGATTTCATGAGCGTGCCAAAAGAAATGCGTCGTCGTCGTCCAACATTTATAGTTGAGTGATGTATTCGACAAGAAATATATATGATAATTGTATTCCGTCAATCATTCATTCATAGCCACTTACCATTTTTCCAAGGCATCAAAAAAGACATTTTGGGCCGAGATGAAGCATTGTGAGATTTTGCAGAAAGGAGGAGATGATTTTCTACTGCGAGCGATACCACATAAAATGTGTCCTCACCTATGTACCATAATAAAACATTTTATAGATATTTAAAATACTACAAGGCTCATGACTGTAAGAAACTAAATATTATTTTAATATATCTCATATTATTTTACAATTTTGTCAGACTTAATGAGATTTTCCCTTATGCAATCAATGGTTCTGATTTTGAATAATAAATTCAACAATGAAAAACTTTTGTAGAATTTTTTGAAGAGAAATTCAACACATAGGTACATGCTGATACACTTGTACTTGGACATAAAAATATTTGTCTTGGATAGGGGCCAACGAAATTATTAAAATGGATTGTTATTGAAAGTGAATTATCAGCAGCCTGCATTTAACTTCATATTTTGTGAGTTATTAAACTTAGGAGTGATCACTTACGACGATGAAGTTGGTCCAAAACTCTAGAAAATCTTCTCATTTTGTCATCGTACACCGCCAAACCCTACAAAATCAAGACACATAGGTATTTTACATTTACATTGAGTGTAGTTCTATTTAAATGCAAACTACTGTAGTAATTACGTAGTGACAACTTATATTTTTGCCAGTTTCTATCAGCATCATAATTTAAGAGTAAATGACCTCAGGCATATCTCAAAATAAAATAATTTTTGTAGACTTTGGACATTATTTTATCACTGAAGGAAAATTTATCTAATCCAGGAAACTGTTGACTTTTTTTATGGAAATTAATATATTCGAACAAAGATAATGCATCAATCAATCTGATATAAAACGGTTGTAGACACGTCTCAACTTGAAAAAGTGAGTTTTAAATGGCTCAATGTAAAGTGCAGAGAGGTACAACAAAGCTACTATTTTGTCGTACATGTTACGATTCTTGACATTCCATTTTATGCAAATGCTCTCAAAAGTACAAAATATCTGCACTGTACATATGTAGCTATTCCAAGCGAAAATGAACAATTATCATAAATGAATATTCAGCACATTACAATGTAAAGTAATCTGTCAGTGAAAATAATCGGTCAGTTACCTTATTATCATTCGAGTTGACGTCACTCAGAGAATACACAAAAGGCTTCGCAGGAGCCTTTCTCCTTGGCTTACGACTGAAAATTCCTCTCAGGTCATTTTGAACCCTTAAAAATCATCATAATAAAAATTGTATTACTTAACTATTATATATTAATACTTAAATATTATATTGGTATATTCATAATTTAATTGTAACTTTAAAAAAAATATCTGAACATTTTTTAGGTACATTCACATTATGATTCACAATTTTAACTTAATGTATACATGTACACTTTATGTATACTATCTTATCAAAAAAGTGCTGACATGCATTATTATATTATTTATGGACTAGTTATTGTTTATATAGCCAAAGGTTATAAATATCGTCAATAAAGAGGTAAAATGAACTTTCTTCAATGCTTTGTGATATTAAGCAAAACTCCAGGAATGTTTGTATAGAGCTAACTAAATTTTTACTTTAGAAAAGTGTCATTTTGACTCTACATAAAAAAAATTCTTAATGTGTACTTAAAATTTTAACTCTGTACGAAATGTTCATAATTTTTTAAAAAAATGACATACCTCATTGCTTCTGTGAGATTAAAAGTTGTGGGACAATTTTTACTGACAGGTCCTTCCGCTAGCGTTATATTACTAAATGGTCTCTCACTTTGTCTACCATTGTTGTTATTACTAAACATAAAATCATCGGTAATATTTTCGTTCGTGTCATTATTTCTATTCCAATTAATAGCATTGGACTCTGCATCATTCCATAAAATTGAGCGTCGAGAACGTATAGACGGAGGATGCTTTCTTCCTGGAGAGTCAAAAATAGGTAAGTCAGGAGGAGCATGATGGGTCAATGCAATCGGTCTGGAACGAACATTAGGAGAAGCACCCGTGATATGATTATTAAGAGTAGAATTAGTAGAAGGAGAAATGTAAGTTGGTTGTCTGAGGGAGACAAACATGAAGCAACAAAGACCAAAGAGAGCAACTTTGGCTGTCACCGAGGGTCTGAAAATAAAATAATGACATTGATAACCAATAAGAACAAACTTTCAACTTGTTTTTATAAAAAAAAACCCTCAAAAGAGAATTGAGAAGCTTTACAAAATATTCTAACCTCTTTCTTCCCAGGGAAGATGAAAGCATGGATGCAAAATTTTTAGCAGAGCTCATAGTTTCACTTCCCATTAATTGACTTAATCTTGACTTTAATGCACAATTTTCTTGTTTCAATTTTGAATTTTCAGCCTCTAATTCTTTTACACGAACCTCAAGTCCACTCATATAATCTTTTTTCTTTTTTCGGGATAATGAGGCACTCTCTCGATTTCGAATCATTCTTATATGACGTTTCAAGGCTTGAATGTCAGGGGATGAGTCGTGGGAGGCTGACCTTCCTCTAGGAGCATTTAATGCAGGTAAAATTTTTGGAAATTTTGAGATAATCTCTCCCCCAGCGGAAACAAGTAGAGCATTATTATTGGATTCATTTTCAATTTTGACTTGTTGTTGTAATGCTTCAACACTTGAAGGGGTCAAAGGGGGAGAGTCAACTGAGGAGAATTGGTCAAAACTACAAATTTCAGAGAGGTCAGAGCCCGAATTTGAATTGCTGTTTGAGAATAATTCTTGTTTAACAAGTGGAGTCGTAATTCCATCATCATCCAAAATATTGAAATCACAGGGAAGATCATGAAGAATGTCAAAGTCCAACTGTCAAATAGAAATTCAATGACATTAATTTTACATTTTTTAATTTTAAAAAAATAAGATTAATTCTTGTGCGTTTTATAAAATATGAGCAACTTCCGGTCAGGATATTATATCTTTCCGATACATCATTTTTAAAAAATGTCAAAACTTTTGACGTGTCTAAAATTTTGCTAATCTACGCACTATTGAATTATGAGCATGCCAAATACCTATAGCACATTACATTAAATATTATTATCTTAGAAGAATATTTTGCTGTATTTACATACAATATTTAGACATTCACAAAGACTACTAACAATAATAAAAAAAAATGAATCATAATTTTCTTACCTCAGATATTGACATGTCGGTTGGATAATAATGCATGTCTGACAGTGTGTCCCGGATACTTTCCATTATTATTTAATTTAATGCGTGGTGCTTTACGAGAAAATAATTTAGTTGATTTGGTCAAACTTGAAAACACAATTTGAATCACAATTCCTCATCATAAGGAACACATGGGAGAAAACTCACAGGGGGGTCACTCAAGAATGGATAATCTGTCCCACAGTATTTAAATAACTTTTAACAAACTGTCGCAAAAAATTAACTTTGGAAAAAGCAGCGTGAGAGACAATAGAAATTTTTTGAATAAGCGGTTTCTAAGGCCTTTGCAAAGTTTGGGGATCTTTGAAAATTTGCTGAGAGGGCTCTGACTATCACACTATTTCGTAGTTGTGTAATTGTAATTTTTGCGAATCGAGTGTGGCTTCGAATTTTGACGATAACTCAATCAAGTTGTTGTTAAAATTCGTGACAAAAATGAGTGTTGAATAGATCCGGGACTCGTACAATTACGAACATAATGACTTGTTCTTGAGAGAGTCAGACTGGTTGTGTATTGCCGTTCAAATCCGAGTCGTCATGTAAGTACCGCGAATTAAAAAAAATAAATACAAATAAGTGGAACATGGACAATTATTATTATCAATTGTTTTTACTCTGTAGGGTTGATGATATCGAAATATCCCGAGATAATAATATTATGTACTATCCTGCATCAGATATGTCCCGGGTATAAAAATGAATTTATTGACATGAGATTATTCTAAGATTTATGCCTGTTTTTTTATATGTACTCCATCAGCTTGTATCATTTCGGTTATGTGATAATACTCATAATATTATTATTTTATAGTTGGATTTTGATGTTCATCATGATATGCCATCCACCTGTGATTTCAACATCTCTCGTCAAGACTCTTTCCCTGACTGCCTGTCACCCGTATCATCTCCAGAACTTCAGGTATTATATTTTAATTATAGTACAATAAAAAAAATGTCAAAACGAACCGGTTATTAATAATAATTATCAACTTCAGGATGCTGAATGGTATTGGGGAGATATCTCCAAGTAAGTTGAATTAAATTTATGTATTCATGTTTAGTAATTTTTTTGGACAGAGTAATTAAATTAATTACTAAAATTAATATAATTTGTACTTGTAGGGAAGAGGTGGTAGAGAAACTCTGGGAATCTGATGATGGTTCTTATCTTGTTCGAGATGCATCCACAAAGAACGGAGAATATACATTAACCGTCCGTGAAGGGGGTACTTCAAAACTCCTCCGAATCTCTCATCGGAATGGGAAATATGGACTAAGTAAGTTACCGAGTATAAGTACTTTTTTTAGAGGAAAATTGGAGACATATTTTTTAAATTACTTTATTATTAAAGAGAAGAATGATAAACAATTAATGTCATTTTGAATTTTCAGTTGAACCATACAGATTTACGACAGTTGTAGACCTCATCAATCACTACAAGGAACATTCTTTGGCCGAGTACAACAATTCCTTGGACGTCAAATTGTTGTATCCAGTGTCAAAGTATGAAAAGGAGGGTGATGAAGACAGTGACAAAGACAAATTGTTAATGCTTCTCATTGAAGTGAGCCAAAACTACTTGGTCAAGTCTCGATAGTACGTCTACTTCGTCTTTGTTTCTATTCCCATATAATTATAATAATTAAAATTTAATTATTAAATTATTATTAGTCATTTCTACATAATATTTCCTTGCATTGTACCTCCAACCTCGTATATAATTATTGCATGTATGATTATATGTTTAAAACTTTGTTTTGTGTTACTTTTTTTTAGTTTTGAGTGTCATTCGAGTCTTCAGAATACAACACTGGACGAAATTCATTTGAAGGTACAGAATTTTACATATTTCTTAAAGTTTTGTCTTAAAAAATAAACTGTTTTCATCAGTCAAATAATTTTCTTTTGTGCAGAAACAAGCTGTAGAAGCTTACGACTGTGCCATTAGCTTCTTCAACGAGCAGATTGAGATGCATAAACAACTACAGAGCCATAATTCAGCAGATCGAGAAGCTGCAAATAATGAGTACACGTACGTTGAACTTTCTTTGACGACTAAAAAAAATCACAATGTGCAGTCAATATATATTATATATGACCATTAAATTGTGTTGTGGCAATTTCATGCGATACAAACAAGGGACAAGTCATTAGACTTTACATTCTTTTCATAATTGTATTTTTATTACTATTAATTTTATTATTATTATGACTTGATAATTTACAGTTTGGAAGACAACTATTCGTACTTGAAAAGAAAACTTGTGGGAATGGAGGATGGACGGAAGTTACTCATGGACAGTTTGCATCAACAAACAGCTTATAGTAGACTCGTAGAGACGGAAATTGTTACTCTGAAACCGCAGCTGGTACAATTAAAGAAACAAAGGAGTCGACTATTAAAGTAATGAATGGCTGTAGCCAAATTTATATGAACATATGACGTATCATTCATTCAATAAATAATTGTTTGTCTTTATGTTTATTTTTTATTATTATAGGAGACTAGAGTATGCAAATGTTGATATCTTGGCTGCTGTATCACCTCCGATTATTGATGTCTGGGATGACACCTTATGGTTTAAGGCAGACGCGTCTCGTGCAGACGCAGCCTATCATCTCCGAAATCGACCTGAAGGTAATGCACCGTGCATTTAATATGAAACATTATCATACATTATGTAAAATTAATTAATGAAATAATTTTTAAAAAAAAAATTCCAGGAACCTTTTTGGTGAGGAAATCAAGTAAAGGAGACTTTGCTCTATCTCTGATTGTATCAGATGGAGTCGTTGGACATTGCATCATTTACAAGAGTACCATTGGCTTCGGGTTCACTAAGCAAAATACCCATTTTCCCTCCACCAAAGCACTAATACTCTTCTACTCAGCCCACTCATTAGCTGAATTTAATCCTCAACTCACGACGTGTTTAAAATATCCGGCATTCGCACCGAATATTCCATTTATTCCAACACCCTCATAAACGTCCAGTTGATGATTTTGAAAATGCCATCCTTCCAAGAAATTTCTTTGTTTTTCTTTTTATTTCTTGCTGTCAAGAAAAATCAGCTAAAGATTTTCCATATGAGCCAAGAGTGAATTTGTTGTTGTGCTACTTTTTTTTTGTTTTTGTTTTGTTTTCTCTCTTTTGTTTTGAAAAGTGAAAATCCCTTCATCATCTTCAGATAATTCATTGTTGTGAATTACCAACAACGTCTCCTCCACTTTTGTTCCCATATATATATAAAGCGTACATATATATATTCGGGGCTTTTATTTTCATAATAACATGAAAAAAACGGTGGTATGTGCTTACATGAGCTTCGATGTCTACGAATAAGGTAAACAGTGTAGGATATACTGCTAATTAACATACACACACTACAACTAACATTACAGATATAATATATATAAACAATATAGCCAAGAAAAATATTTTTATTATTATTTATTAGAGTAAGGCAGTCGTACTAGATTTCACATTTCTAGACTCAACACACTTTAGCTTTTGTATCAATGTAAAACTTGTTGCGTTCAGTATATTATTATTATATGGTATATATTATACAAGTCGAAGCTGCAATTTTTCTAATTATTACGTAACACAGTGTTCAAATATTATTCAACGATACAAACAAAAAAAGAAACAATTAAATGCGTCCATGGTACATAGTTACGGCCACACGTGCACTGCTATGATGATTTGAATGGAAAATGAGACAAATAATATACAGCCGAAAATTTAGCTAAGCTATAGATTTAAAAGTATATTACATATATATTTTAAAGGAAATACAATGTAACATTGTAAAACTTCATGCATGTATGACGTGTATTATTTTGATAATGCTACATACAGTAATATTTTGTCTAATTCTATTTTGTTATTATCTGGAGCTTAGAAATATGAGATTGAATTAACGTAGTTAGATTTTCCGTACTAACTCTAGTCACAGTCACAAATGAGACAAAAAAGAAATTTGGCCGATTTGTATAGTAGGAATGAATGAATGAATTGAATGAGGAAAAAAAAATGTGCCAATGTAATAGGCAATAAAAATGACATCAAAATAAATTTGTCAGTCAGCATATTGTGCAGGTTATTTTTATATAGCTTGTATAATGTCATGTGTAAAACTAGAGAGAGAAAGAAAGAAAAAGCCATACACTGGAAAAGTATTGCCGTCAGCTCTGAGTAAAGATTTTTATTTTAACCTGACAACAACGTTCTCTTTGTTCCATTTTCTCTCTCTCTCCAAGTTGTACACATATAATATTTAACTACCGTACATAGGCTGAATTATTAATGTGTAATCATCAATACCGAGTGACAATATGATGATGCATTTGTTTTGACAACAAAATATGAGCCAAATTGTGTGTGTGTTTGTATTTTGTAATAATAAATAATAATGGAGAGTGTTTAGACAAATATTTTCACCAAAATAGACCACAACATATAACAGTAGTATGTAGTAGGTATGTACTGTAAAACAAAAATGGGAATTAAGTATGTATGTTATAAAGAATAAAGACGCTTATATGTTATCATATAATATAACTATTTAAGTATACTTAAAAATTACATTAAAACTAATATGAAGATCTGAGGAACTTTTTGCTCACATGAAACACACACAAGCGTCAACAATTGATGTTATGTATGAATGAACGACGACTGACTTGTGAGTTTGAGCGTTTTCAAAAGGAAAAATTCTTTTCTTTCAAACTTGTTCAATTAACTTTTTAGGTAGTGAACAAAAAAACAAGGGTTTTTTTTACTGGAACTGGTCATTTATTCAAAAAATTACGGAATACATACAAGAGAGGCATTGGGTTCAAAAGCTATCCGTGAGCTTTTTGTAAACTCAGAGAGAGAAAGAGAGAGACCGTTTCGTTTACAAAACGGTATATTAAATATGGACAGTGTTCATAATTATAATTCTTAAAATTTGAAATATCGTAAATATTGTAGTACCTTGTCAAGAAAATTTATATATATATATTATAAATATATAAGAAAAAATATATGTATAAATAGTAATGTGACATGATGGAACAACTATAATGTAGCATGGTTGTATTAATTATGATTCTTCTTCAATGTCAATTATGTTGTCTTTTCCTGTGACTACGTATGATGATAGTGACTGCATCCATGCAAGTGACTACGTGAAAAGCACTACCACGAATGGAATCGATATGTGAAGCATTTTTTTATCTCACAGAATCATATTACCTATGAGTCAAATAAGAAAAATACATTGTTATGTGCTCTGTTATTTTAAGTTGTATTCGAAATAAATTGTTATATTTAATATACCATACAGTGTATCAAAATGAAAAGGTTTTTGTGGGACATTTCTCTATTTAATCTTCTTTTTTTGCATTAGTTTTTACATGAATGACGAATTTTTATGGTTATGCAAAATCGATTCATTTTCTGCAAATTTTAATCCTGCCCTGATTGTGAGTCATCATCTAAAAATGGTTAAAAAAACTAAGTCAAATAAAAATTGGACAAGAGGGGATGAATCAAAGATAAAATTCTACTTAGGGCCCATAAGTTATGGGACAGAGTCTAGGTTTAGTCTTTGGGATCATCCCAATGGGATGAAAGTATCGACCAAGTCATAAATAATAATTTATGCATTGGCAGTGAATGGGCATTGAATACGTCATGTTTACCTTGAACAAAAAAACAATTGAGAGTTTTTTATGGAGATTTGAACGCGTGGTTAATATAAGAATGTTGTTGTTCCCTCCTGCCCCCAAGTCTAAGAAATAAAATGCTCTTCATCATCATAACGATCATGATCTTACCCACTACATGCATGTAAATGGCCATCTTCCTTCCACGACTTGAGGATGAAACTTGTGGTTTCTGAGAACTGCAGTCAACTGGCCCTACCCTAATGCTCACTTGCTTACATTTATGGCTACTCATTATGGGATTTTATTCATTTTATTTATGCAACAAAAAATGACATGTCTCCGGCTCAAAATTAGAATTGATGTTGGTAAATGTTTCTTGGTAAGTTTTGAGACAAAGTTGTATAAAATAAGACTGCCATGGAGGAAAATAGTCAGTTGAGTTAAATTGCTTTTGCAGTACACAAGTGACCTTTTTAACAGTTTTCACTGTTGATTTTTAATATTCACAAGTTTTATCACAAAATAAGTCAATAATAGATCATGGCAATGTGGAGAATTTTTGCTTCCTGTGCAGTCCTTGCACTGTCAGTTGGACCATTAAATGCTGGCTATATTCGACCCATTGAACAACAATGGCCATGGCATTCCTACACAACGGCAAGTCCTGGTTCTGTTGTACCCGTGTCAACAGTGTCCACTACTCCTGTCCCACCACCACCGGAAGTAAATACAAATTTTCAAGGTCCAAGTTATATTGAAAATGGCAATTATGTTAATCCTAATGACTACATTGTCATTACGGATCGTTTCACAAATCAAGAATATTGGGTGCCCAGACAAACTTTTTGGGATAGATTTGACAGACCAAATTATCAACGTCCTCAACAACAGCAACAACAACAACAACCCCAATTGCAACCAGAACAAAATTTTCCAGCCTCTACCAATGTTGCAAATGAAACACCAACATTTTGTGGACATTATTTCAGAAGATTTTGCCGATCTCAACAAAAATGAGAAAATTTAAACTGATTTGCAGACATTAAGGACAGGGTAACCATTGATGGTTTATAACTTGCCATCTTGGAACAAATCTGAAAAAAGGATCTCTCCAGTAAATCATTTATAAAACTACTTCAAGTTTTTTTTGTTTTTATAAATAACCTTGTTGATATTAAAATAGAGCTTTAAATAATATTAAATTTTATGAACTTGTTTGAACTCATTCTTGAAATAAATAAGAATCTTTGTGCATAATTAAAAACTTTTTTGTTTCATATTATCTTTGCGTACATTTATTGAAAAAGTTGTGAAGACCAAACATTTCTTATGGGGGAAAATTAGTCTTAATCCCATAATTTGAATGACATTTAGAATTATGTGCACAATAAAAAGCTGCATAGTGACAGATGTAAGAGTTATAAAAAACTTCAAGTTTATTGACCAGTGATTTGTATGTACATGTGGAGATTTACCTGTCGACTTGAAAAAATGAAGCTCCATTAGCATTAATTATAGACACGACTCTTTCACCCTCATGTCCTTCAAAGTTTTGTTAGCTTTGTCATTATTGACTAGTATTTGCATGTATTAGCTGAGAATAAATTAAAGGGGAGTCAATTTAAGTTGAAGAGGAAAGGAGAGAAAATATTGAATATGAACTTCATATTGACACTTTCCCGTTTCATTTTTGCATCATTTTGAGAATGAGCCTAAGAATCTCTCGTTCAAGATTAAATTAAAATGCTTGTTCTACGACTCTCTCATAATTTTTCTTGGAATTGCATCTTCTGGTTAATCCTTGTGACTTGTAGTGCATTTCCGTCAACTTTGAACCAGAATGAAAGACATTTAGTGCATAGGAGCAAACATGTCCTTCAACGATTGGAACGTAGTTCTGGGTAACTGAAGATTCAAATTATTTAAAAGTGGAAAAGCATCAGTCGTTTAATTAAATTAATTTGACTAGATGTAGACCAGGAGAGCTATTGTCAAAAGACAAGGGAGGCTGCTACAAAGAGGAAACTCAGGGTCCGTGTGGAAAATACATGATCTTTCATAAAACACTGGAAGATTCGTCCATGGGAAGATGTGACTGTGATTTCATGAAAAGTCCGGGACGAGCTCTCATTTATCATCCCTCTACTGACCAATGTTATCAAATTTATACAAGGGTGAGTAGTAAAATAAATAAAACTTAATTTTAAATAATTGAGATTGAATAATTTAGGGTCCATGTGATAGTGCAAGTTGGCTTGTGATAAAAAATGGAAATCCAGCATGTGAATCAAATCCTTGTTTATACGAAACTTATTTTGTTACATACGAAGGCAAAGATTTTGTGTATTACGAGGACGAGTGTGTTGAGTTGAATCAACCGTCATCAAAGTGTGGCAGTGAAAATGAAATCATTTCTTTGATTGACAAGGGCCAGACTCCTGCATGTGTCAAAAAACTTGCCCTTTCACCCCTTTCCATAATGTCTTCCTTAAGAATGATAACATGTCCAGAAGGAACAATTTTACAATACGACAATACATGTCTCGAGCCTGTTGAATTTGACATTAATGAATAGTGCAAAATAATTATCTATTTATTTAAAAAACGTTTATTTAAAGTGAAAGTGATCTAGGGAGAAATTAAGTTTTTCGCAAGTCTCAAAGTTCCCCTAATACGAACTACAAGCCATCGTGTCCAGTAGACCTTGAAATGAATGAAATGTAGCCGTACGTTTAATTATACGCAGTCTAGAATCAGTGAATGTGTCAAAAGGGCATTGATAAAATTCTAGAAACTAGAGACCTTCAAAGGAGGAGGAAAAGATAAGAATTCTTCTTAATTTTTTTCCATTTGCGCCACTAACCACACTAAGAAGAGAGATGGATTGCCAATTATGGGATGATGTCAGCAGTAGAATCCTTATTGATTTCTTTGAAATGATCAAAAATATTTTTTTCTTTGCACAAGTGAATACACTCAAGAGTATAAGAAATTCGCCGCTTGTGCTTGTTGTAAAATAAATAGACGTTACAGAGGAAAATCAAATCAAAGAGGCAGCTCTTGAAACAAAAAAAATTGTGCAGTTTATTTTTGTACATCTCAAGAGAGAGACAGGATAAATAAATAGAATCGCACAATATTTAACAAAGGACAAAATTACTAGAATTAGTTAATAATACTTTATATTAGTTATTTAACATAAAAAAATAAAAAAATACAATGCAGTTGAATAAAGAATTGTCAACCATTACCACAATTCTCATAATATCAGTGAGTTTTATTCCATTCGTGATCTCTTGTATGCCGCACTTTTCAGTTGATGATGACCTGATACAACAATACCTAAAATTAGCGTAGGTTTAATTGCCATTTAAAACTCTACATTAAAATTCAGTCACATATAAATGTCAATTAATTAATTTACTCTGTTCAGGTGCTCTGAAGATCAAGTTCGTGATTCCTTCACACAGCTCTGTGTATCAAGGTAACTTTTACATGATCTCAAAACAAATTATGTAAACATTACTGTTAATTATTTAATGAAGACAAAATTATGACATCTGTAATAATATTCAGGTGTAAAGAAAATGAACTTTACTTTGCAAAGACGAGAAAATGTCACCAGTATAATGAGTACTCACTGGAACAAGGTCCTTGTGGTGACAAAATGTATCTCATCCGAAATGATGAGAATCCGACTCATGGAAGATGTGACTGTCGGAACAATGAGACTAGAGCTCTTGTTTATCATAAGAAAACCAATAAATGTTATTTTGTGTATTCACAGGTAAAAAATTACATATATTTAACATTTATTATTAACTTGTTGTAGTATAGTAGGTTCTTTATTGATATAGGCAAACGCCTTTTCAATAATTAATTACAATCATTTTTTGACAGCCAGTTTTACTGACTTGTTTTGTGACGGTTGTTTTATTTGTTTTTTTGGAGCATAGGGGACATGTAGAAGGGGAAAATGGCTCACTTTGACCAACGAAATTCCTCGCTGTGTCAACAATCCTTGTGCTCAAGTTCAAAGTCAAAATCCAGAAGTGGAGTTTGTGTGGTTTAATGGGAGTTGTGCAAAGATTGGTAGTAATTGTGAGCGTAAACCGCGTAATGGTAAGATCACATTTATTAAAGGTCAAATTCCTCCTCAGTGTGAACCTGAAACAATGTTTGTTCGTGCCTTTGGTGCAATCCCAAAAAGTTGTCCAGAGGGGACTTATCTTTCATATAGTGGAAAGTGTCAACCATCAATAGAAGTTGATTTTTAAATTTTTTGGTGACTTGTCCAATCATAAAAGGCAAAAACAATAGACTCACTAATTTAAAAGACCAGTGATAAATTTTGAATTTTCTTATTGTAATATTTAGCCCTACATTTATTTGTGCTATGCACGTTTTGTTTGTTATGAAAATTAATCATTAATTTTAATTATTTAGTAAACGAAAAAAGGATTCAACCAAAGTCAAGTTGATGTCACTTTTGTTCCTTATTCTACTAACACAAATACCCATTTTTTTCCAAGAATAAAAGCGTGATAAGTTGGATTTTACTTTACAAAAACTAGATTTTACCGGCAATTAAAATAAATCATTATAGATATTATATTGTAACTTTTATGATAAAAGTTTTATCATTCACACCTTTATGCCGCATGCCGGTAGGATTGATTTACAAAGTGAATCTTATTCATTCGTGGTGAAGGGATAATGTTACACTATGGAATTTACGTTGTGTTTACAAGTTACGTCAGGAACCCATCACAAAGGGGTTAGGGGAATGTTCTTTGCGAAAATTACAAAGAATAGGAACTATAATCTGTCTCTCTCCTTTGGCAAAAAAGATGAGTAGTTCATAGTAAAGGGCGAAAATGTGCTCTGACGCAAAGTGTTATTGTTTTTTTGTGCAAATTTGCTTAAGGTTAAAATATGCATTGTGTATTGTTGATTTCATTGTTGCCTTTTACTTCCAAGAAATGAACTGACGCATCATCATCTTGCAAGATCATGTTATTAGGCGGCATCCATTATGATGATCTTTATACGGCTTGAGACCCTGTTTTTTCTATGAGTTGCAATCAGAACTTGTCCTAATGCGTACTTGTGCAATGTGTGGGTATGCACAAATTAATTCATACTGAAAAAGTTTCCCGTCCAGAAAAAATGAGCATTTCTGTAGTTTATTATTATGATTATTTATCTGTTTGCAAGCTACGTAGCGTGGTCCCTACAAAATGTGAACTGGTAACTTTTTCCTCTTTCTCCTTTTTGTGGTTTCCCCCACCGACTCTTTCGAGTGACATATAAAATAGAGCTGACATGGAGAAAAATATTCAGTTGCTTCCCTCACTCCAGTGCAGTCTGGCCTTGTTTTGATCAAAGTGATTTTTATTACAACCAAAAATTATTAGAACATTACAAATTGAACGACTTTGTTCAAGGTCAAATAAAAAAAACACGATATTTTCAAGGGCATTAAGATTTGTGGACTTAAATTAAATTAAAGTATATACCTGTCCAAGACTTTGTTCTCTTGTCTCCACTTTTTTGTTGTCAGTTTATCGATAGATTTCAGCCAAAATGGATCTGTGGAAAATTTCTTGCTCTAGTTTAGTCCTTGTACTATCTATAGTCTCATTGGAGGCTGGCTATATAAGACCAAGACCAGACCAATGGCCATGGAATAGCTATACAACAACGACGGCAAGTCCTGGTGCAGAGCCCGTGTCAACCGTGTCAACAACCCCTGTCCCACTACCACCTCAAGTTGACGTAATTGATTCATTTCCAAGTAATGTCGGCAATGAGGATGATAGTGACATCATTTTAATTACGAATCCAGTCACAAATGAACAATTTGCTGTACCTCGAAATATTTTCCTGGAAAGATTCGGTGGACTGAATTCTCAAATTCCCCAACCACAAGAACAAGAATCGTCACAACAAGAGCAAACTTCTCCAATCTCAAATATTGCAAGTGGACAACCGGTACGATGTGGACATTATTTCAGAAAATTTTGTGGTTCAGGTTCCCAGCAAGCACAAGCTACGACACCAACAACAACGTCAACACCCGTTGTTGATGGACAAGAACAAATGGAAACAGCAGCCTCAACATTTCCACGTCGCGTTGCATTTTTTGAATACAATCGAGCAAATGAAGTGCCCACTTCATTGGCGGACAATGAATTGTATCATTACAGTCACCAATACAATAATAACAATAATTATTATAGGACACCAAATTCTTACCCATATCGATCCATCAACAATTATGGTCATCAGCAAGGACCCAATGGCAATCTCCTGAGATTAATTTTTCCCCTATACAATCCAAATACTGCCATTTATTCATACTCTTCCATTGGGAAGCCTGCCAGCTATCCTCAAATCAGCAATGAGGTTGAGACTACAGGAGTGAGAACAACCATGAGACCGAGACAGCCAAAACTAACTAGCACATGGATTCCAAGAATTTATCGGTCAAGCACCATTCCTTCAGTCACTGAAACGACAACTGAAACACCAACTGAACAAATAACAGAGATTGAACTCGACACAACTTCCTCCACTACAATGACTACTCTGGCCCCAACAATCTCAGATGAGACTACTACAACGACTGTGACCCCTACGGTCATTCCGGATGAGACTACGGGAACTACTGCAAGAGTAGAATCTGAGTTTTTAGTTTCAGAGTTTTATCCCGATTATGAGGACGACAAACTCGCAATTCACAGTAAATAATTTTACTAGTTAAAATTATTGGTATTATGTTTGATATCTACATTATTATTTAAATGTGAAAATTACTTATTTTTTTTTGCAAAAGACAAGTAACATTGCTCAATATTTACCACTATTTGACTGACTGTTCATCTTCCTACTTGTTTATTACGAATATTACGATTAATGCTTCATTTACTTTAATGAGTTTTGTAAATATTTGTCTACCAAGTTTTCCTCATATTATAATTATTGTCTTTATAAAATGAAAATTTGAAGGATATAATAAATTGTTAAACATTATGAAAAACAAGGGTGAATTAACTCTCCTAAAGAGTCTGAAAACATCATTTTATGCATATTAATTTTGTTCCAAACAAAAAAAATTATTTTCAAGTATTTAGTCACCTTTTTATTGATCATTAATCTTTTATTTAATTCATACATACTGGCATATAATTTATATAGTATTTCTTACTATATATCAGAGGATATTGAATACTGCTCTTAAAATGTACAATTTATATTTGCGTACAACATGAAAAAATGATCCTCTGTATACCAAAAGAATATATTATTATTATTATTCGATGAATATTTAAAAATCTCATGGTGAAAGTTACTCCTCAATCACCTTCTTCTTCGTTACAATATCAACCTTTGGTCAACTACTGTAAACTGGTACGAAAAAAAACTGACAAAAAAAAATTCATCTCACAATTAATTGAAAATAAAACGACTCACAGACTATGTACCGTTGGGTATACATTTACATATGAGACAGAACAACGGGTCTTCCGTCATTTCAGTTACAAAATTGAATATATAAATATAAGTATAATTTATAGTTAAATACACAATATAATATTTTCTTTTTTTTAAAAAAAACAAACATTGTATAACAAAAAAAAACAACCTATATAATATTATGTAATGACAATAAAAACTATATTATGTTTTACATGGCTATTGAATACCACGTTACTTCATAAACTCGCCAAAATATTCGGGTAATGTTCACTTTAGAAGAATTTTCGATAAACTTAGCAATGTAACGTGTGTACAGAGCGAATACGAATGTGACATGCGAATGAGACTTTCTTAAGTAAGTAGTTTCGATAATTGAAAATTAAGAGTAGTTCCTGGTTTTGTAGTCGTAGTTGATGACGAGATTACTTAAACCTAAATTATTCACAGAAGGATATTTCTCTACCGCTCTTGGTCATTCCTTCATAAAAGGAACGACACGGAACTACATGACACGATGCTCATGTGCGCTCACAAACTTGAAAGACAGACAAAGAAAAGTCCACTCCATTCTTTACAGTCGACTCCGGCTGTTGATTATTACTGCTCCCATTTCTTTGACATCTTTCTTTTTTGACAAGAATTATCTAGGCCCCCGCCGAAAAATCATATTAATCTTAACTTAGCAGAATCACTTCTCCTGTATTAGTTCCATATATTAGTCCATAGCCTGGTATAGGAACCCAGTGCATACAATTAACACTGACGAGTGAGGTTTGATTATCAGCTACCAGCTCCTTCACAGGAACCAGCTTGACTTGATCTCCATATCTTGTTAAACTTAAAATCTGAAAATAAATATATATCAATAATTAATACAAAAGCATGGGTAAACTACCATGTGCACAAAATTAACAAGAAGACAAGTAATTGTAGGCTATAATGACTAAAAATACCTGTCCAATATTGCGAGACGGGTGAACAATGCGATAGAAAGGCCCACGACCTGCATAACCCTGGAGAGAGAGAGAGAAAGACATTCCCAAATTATCACTTCGTTAAACCTTTGCTAAGTGGTTCACATTATTTGGACGTGTAAATTAAAAACAGTGACTTACCACAACGATATAATCACAAGACGGAGAGATAGACACCGAAACAGTGTTTTGATCAAAATGATACACGTATAGACTAGCTCCCAATGACTCATCCCTTAAACTGTATATACCAACAGCACTGTAAGATCCATTATCAGAAGGCTAAAAGAAGGGGAAAAAACATAAAAGTTTATTTTAAAAATTCTCAATATCGCATATTATTGTGATTGACAGGACTAGCAATTTTATAAACTTTAAATTATTTGATTACTTGTAAAACGGCAATAAAATCTGAATCTGATGACACATCTAACGTTGCATCCGAGTGCAATGAGCAAGAAGAAACAATCAGTCCAGAAGTTCCTTTATGCAAAATGAAAATAAATCAATTTTAAAATCAGTATCATAAACTGTGTAAGCATGTGAATGGGTACAAAATTAAACCTGGATAAAACTGATACATAAATTTTTTATGACTTACGATTCTGTAAATCTGGCATTACAAATTCAGAAAAATCCCATTTTCTAAATACAGGAAAAAAATACATTTTATAATTACGTTACCATTGTGACAGAATGAGACAGAATAATATTAAATAAATTCAGAATTATATGCTATTACTGTATTCGACTCGAAAGAAATGCAGTAGTAGCAGCGTCCATTGTATAGTAAGTTGCTGGCCGTGCTCTCGCTAAAGAAATGAAATATTACCCAATAATACAATTAATTGAATTGTTGCAAAAATTGTAATCTGAAATATTTAACATTTCGTTATTTGTCTACTTACGTGTAATGAGAATTTCTGGAATGTAGCCTAGAATAAAAATTAATTTATTGAAACTTCTAGTTTACAATTACGAAAAAAATAAAAAAAATATGTTGATAATAAAGAATATGATCTCACCTGGATAAAATCTAGCACCAGGATCAGGAATTGATTCACCATCACCGTTATTGTTATTAGAATGAAAATAATGATGATGAGGTGGCACTCGATATAAGGGATGAGGTGGCACTAAAACATTTGAATTTGTTGAATTTGCTGTTGGAGCAGTGGGTGGTCTAACATTTTCACTAGCATTGAAAGTACGCGACAAAATTCCCTGACCTATGTCAGGAGTTAGAAAATATTGTGTTCATGCACACAGACAACTGATAAAGCATTATTAAATGTGCAAATACATTATTTTAGAAAATGAACACTTACATTCAGCCAAGATATTTGCCTGTCTTCTGGCAGCAGCAGCTATGTTGATATTATTAAAAGAAAATATGGGTCTGCTTGATCTTGTTCGAGCACTTCCATTTCTCTCATCCAATGATCCAGGGGGTGGATCTCTACCAGCATTTGGCTCATATCTATTGGCCATGTACATCATACTAGCACGAGACCGGGCCCGTTGACGAGCTGCCGTCCAATCTTCCGATCTACAAAATAAATTAAAAGAAAAATTAGAGTATATGATGCATACAAGTATCAATCAATTTGACTTACACATCAGCACGATTAGAAGAACTTCTAGCTGCCACAGCAGCCGCGGCTGCTGCTCTATTTCTAGCTGCTGAGGCGATGCTTTCTCGAAATCGATTGGATCTTGAACTTCCAAGTAAAGTTGGTCTAGACACATCCCTTGGTCCACTTTCAAGTCTGTCTGCTGATGATGGACGACTTTCATCCATTGGAGTACCACTAATTCTGGGATCAGTCGTATTTCTTCCTTCCAAGTATGCACGATCATCCAAATGTCCCGTTGATGCCAATCTAGAACTCTGTGATGTGGATGACATTGCAGATCTTGGATAAGGTCTTCTTCTATGTTGTATTCTACTACTACTAAGAAGTGCTATTGGTGGTGGAGGACTAGTTGGTGGTGGGGGTGGAGGTGAAATTGGAGGAGGAGGTGATGGAATTTCTGGTGGTGGTGGTTGTTGTTGAAGTTCCGTGGGGGCTGTACTCCCTGAACCACGTAGAAAACTAACATTTGTTTGAGTCCCAGAGGTGACTGACATGGAAGGCTGAGGTCTATTGGATGAAGAAGAAGCTGGTGATGCAGAGGCTGAGGCTGATTGTGATAGCTGAGAATACTGATTTAACCTATCACGAGAAACACATTTTACAATTAAAATCCTACATGTACTTGAAATAAAAAAAAATATCAATGAAAATAACTAAATTGTCGTACATTGATATCCTCATGTGTAAATCTTCCAGTCTTAATTGACGATCAAGGTAACTCGCTGGACTTAGATTGTTGTCCATATTTAAGGGTACATACACAGTTGAATTCAAAAATGGGGCAGAGTTATGAGAAATACCTCTATTCCCCCGTTCATTTAATACCCTCTCAATCCGGCTCTCAATTGCTCTTGTAATATTGGCTGTAGCACGTGCTTGGTCGTCTCCTCTCAATACTTCTGCCGTCGCTCTGAATAAAAAATGAGTCAACATTATTTTTCATAAATAAAATACAAAACATGTATTTTTTAAAAGATACAAAATATAAAGAAAGTAAACTTACGTGTCCACTGCTAATCTAATGACTCTTCTGAAAATAATAGAGAATATTTAGCTTAATAATTAATTTATCATTTAATAAACTATCACTATTAACAAATGACTTGATTACTGACAAAAATTACTAGCATCGACGTACCTGGCTGAGTTACTCAGATCTGAATCATGTCTTGCATCCATTGCCTCTGAATTTGATTCTGATGATCTATTAGAACGAGATCTATAGTAGAAACCCCTTTGTATATTATCTCCATCACCACCACCACGAGTAGAGTCCACATGAGACGTCGAGGAATTATTTCGATTCAACATTTCAAGGTCCCTAATGGTGAGGCGTCGTGAGCCACTGTAATTTGAGCGTGATGAAGAGGAAGTTGAAGGATTCTCTCCAGGATTTTGAGAGTTTTCCAGCAATGATGAGGCAGATAAAGGTTCATCATCTCGTTGTTGTCGACTTGAAAAATAATTACCCCCTCCACGACCTTGAGTTTGCCAGGGAGGATGCATCATGGTGGGTATACTTCTAGAGATGGGGTCAGGCATGATGCTACTTCCAGACAAAAATAAATTACGTTGTCTATAACCAAACAGTCTTTCCAGTGCTTCCAAAAATGGAGAAATATAATTAAAATATAAAGTTCCATTAGATGCTCTTGGACTTGGAGAATTTGACAATGATGATACAGCACACAAAACGAGGAGTCCAGGTTGTTCAATTGTAATCCAATATCCTCTTTGAAGTGACACTCGTGTTTGATTCGTATTAAAATCTACTTGATGACGATTTCCAGAAGGATTTTCAGACCTTTGAATTGTAGATAATTCTCTTGTACTTGTTGTAAAAATTGGTACTAATGGTTCATTTCTTCCTGCAAATTAGAAAACAGTAACGAATAATTAATAAAATTGTGAAATTATCAAAACACATTTTATATTACGAATATGCGATACATAAACCATAACTACGTAAGTACATAAGTACTTATGTGGGTTTGTACACAATTTTTTGCTCAAATAAAATAATAATGCGGTTACTTACGATTATATTCTATGAGACTAATTTCTTCATCCCTTGATAGTGGTGGCCAATAAATTCCAATTGTTTGAGTATCATTCTCCCAATTACTTCCATGAAGAAAAAGACCAATAGGAAAGACAAACACATGAGTCAATGGTCCATCTCTCACTTCGAGAGGCTCTGCCGGCTCACTCTGTTCAACCAAATGAGAGTAGACAGGAATGATCTCCTCTCCAGCTCTCATATAAAATATTCTTGCCAAGTTCCCATTTAATACAGAAGGCAATGGTGTCGTCCTTGTGATTACAGTACCAGAATTTTCAGACGTTGGTTGTGTTGAGGCAGTATTAAAAGACAGGGATGATGACGATGATGATGATGAACTACTGGAAGGCGATGATGACAGTGTCGATGGGGAAGGAATTGTCGTTGTTGTAGATGAAGAAGCCGTCGGCACTGGAGTTAAAGAAATTCTTTCTTGTTGAAATGGATGATTGCTTCTTGTTGAATAATAATTTCGAGAAGTTGAGAGCCCTGATGATGAAACTCCATGTAAATTACGAAGACTTCGCGTCTCCCGTCTTAGCCCTTGTCTAGCTGTAAATGGAATGACAGCAAGGCCAGAGGGAAATAACATTTGCCAATTTTCATCATTACCGGCAGTCGTCGTCGTCAAATCTCTACTAAGTCTTAATCGAGTTGCCAAGAATACATTTACACCAACATCATTGGAAATCCAATTTGGACCACCATTAAACCAATTACTAAACGTAGCATTGGACCAGTTCCCTACTTGATTATTTATTGAGGAAGAAGGATTATTAGAGGAATTATTATTATTGTTGCCATCATTAGTATTTCTTGAATCTTGTGAAGTTATTCTGCGAGTACCAGCAGTAGATGCTTCTGCAAAGTTTCTTGTTTCCAAATATCCCGTTTCAATAGTTGGCCAGACAGTAAGATGTAGGACTATACCGAGGTCAGATAAACATGGAAATCTTGGTGGAGGTCTAGGTGAATGATCTCGACTTCCACTAAAGGGACAATTTCTTGCATGTATTTCCACGTCACTATTTCCCCGCCCACTTATGACATGATATTCTCGTATTACTCGTCGTGGTCCACCAACATTACTACGTTCACTACTACGACCACCAGTTGCTGTTGAGCTACGTCCTTCATTAAATGTTGTCACCCTACTACTATTATTACTTCCACCACTTCTGGAAGTACTCGGTAATGTAGGTTCAAATGGTGTAGTAATGATAGACTGAGCTACGGAGGGAGTAGGAGTTGCTGACCTTCCACTCGTATTACGGGAAAAATCATCACCACTATTCATGAGGTCAGAGAGATCTGGGAAAGTAAAAAAAAAACGTGCATGTTTAGTATTTTTAAAAATTCTCCACACTTCATAATTTTACTTAGAGTATAAGCCAAACAAAAAAATTTACCATATTGCATTGTAACTTCAGGAGGGACTAAATACAAAAAAAAATTAAAAAGAAGAGAACAATTTAATTTATTGAATTAATTAATTAGCAAAAGTTACAATCAAGAATTTTAAAATTTTGTAAAGATAGTGATGTTTAAAATACCTTGACTTCTATATGGGACAGGAAGTGGCACTTCTCTTGGGTATCCATCTCGGTCTACAAAAAAAAAAGTTGAACAAACGAATAATTTTATAACTTGTGTAATCATAAAAAATTAATAATGACTAATGATTTTAACTTTTAAACTGGGAAAAAAAATTCTCACCCATTTCCCTTTCCCATCGAGGTCTTGAACCAATTGTAATTCTCAAAACCGCATTGTGTGAATTCCCAGTGGAATTTGGATTTGAGGTCCCTGACGATGATGAGGTTGAGGATGTTGAGGATCGATTAGAATTTAAACTAGAGATTGAATTAGCTGCTGTTGACGTGGCAGAGGATAAAATATTAAAACTCTGATTATTAGTCACATGAGATCGAAGAGCATCCAAACTACCACGTGCTAAACTAGTCAAAGTAGCTCTGATTGATGACTGGAGTTCCCTGGTTTGTTCCTGTAAAACTTCCCTGTAAACGAAATTAAATGTGTATTTTTAATTACCATGTTTTAATTTACAACTGTTTACATAGTGGTAAAAGTTGGTTTGTACTTACAAATGCCTTCTAATATTTTGTAATTCTATAATATGCTGCGTTTCAATTGTCACAGATGCGTCTCGACGTGCTTGGCTGTAAAAATGAATACAAAACATATCAATTCCGGCATACATATTGACATGTTACAACGTATTTAAAAGGTTACGAAAAAAGTTTAAAGAAAAGCATGCATTGTATAAACAGTATAAACTATACTTTACCTGCACAAATTTTGCATTTCAAGGATATTTTGGGCAAGGGCTTCAATACTACGAAGGTCAGTATCATTTCGAGTAGGAGTATTAGGAGTAGTTGTAGGAGGTGTAGTATTAGAAGTTGGAGCTCCGACAATAGTAGGTTCTGGATGTCTTGATTCCATAGACCCAGAAGAACTTATTGCCTCTAATAACCTTGCTTCTAATTGCATTAAGCGAGAAGAGCCAGGTAGTTCATTGTCTCCAAGAATCGGGATATTCTATAATCATAAATACAACGTATAGCGTAAATTGTTAATATTTGCATGTACTAGAAGTTGATGTAAATTACTATGAATGTATCTTACTTGAGCTGGTGTACTATTTAGATCAGGTGCATCTTCCATAATTACATCAGTCTCTAGAGATGCTGCATCTACGATGAGAGATTGTGCAGCAGGCACAGGCTGTTCTCTCACGATTCGAGAGGTTTCTAATAGTCTTGGTATTCGACTCCGTAAAAATTGCTGATAATGGTTCACCAAGTCTTGATAGTGATTCACAAGTTGATGGTAACTCTCTTGAAATCTATCTTGTCGATGACTTAGTGCCTATATTTAAGAGAGGAAATTTGACGTAAAAACACAATATTAGAATCTTATACAAGAGACAATAATATTCATGTGAGTAGTGCCATTAAATATATTTCCTTCATTTCTTTATATTTGACATAAAAAAATACTAACATCTCCTTCTTCTGCAGCAGCAGCAAGAGCGGAAACGTCTAGCGCAATTTGGGATTCAGGACCTCCTGGACCGGGATCTGGTCCATCTGAACCATCTGAGTCCTGGTAGAAACATTAGTAGAACACCCATGATTAATAGCACATATACAATATATAATTGGAACATATCATGATGTGGTACATGAAAATAACATTTGTTTTAGAAAAAAAGAAAACTTACGTCTCGATTATCATGATTATTATCCGGTCTACGATTTCCTAATCCAAAGTTATTATCATTATTTGTTCTATTATTACTTCTTCTTGATAATATATTTGGTCGATGAGATGCTAGTGATGCTGCGAGTCCTTCTAATACATTTGGATTAGGACTGAAATTTATAAAAGTTGCAAAATTTTAACACCAACATTGAAGCCAAAATAAACCACATCCATTGCCGGACATTATTGCACTGTCAAATAAATTAAACGCCTTGATTTTTATCTTTACGCAACATTACAATTAACAACAATTTACTTATATTTTACTTACGGGTTTGGAAAATTTGTTATTCCTGTAATTAAACTCTTTCCTAATCGATCAAATCGTACCAATCTGTAATAAAGTATAACAAAAAGAAATGTTAACAAATATGTATACAACGGGTACACCATTAAAATGAGGACAGGTACATAGGGAAAATAAAATAGATTCAAGAATAGTTTTTTTGTCTCCCATACCTGACTTTTTCTTTTGTATTTCCGGTGGAGCAACGGGCCATTGGCAGTGGATAATTCCAGTCCCAAAAGATAATTTCGTTAAATGTAGCTATCGCTAATAATCTTACTGTTGGATGAAATGCCAAGGAAGCGATTACGGTACCTAAGAATGTTTTGAATCAAAAAAAGATTAACATCCTTTGAAAGTTTTAATCCTCTCAATACTGAATATAAAAAAAATAAGTAAAAATGTTATTGTACCAGAATCAGTCATCAAAACTTCACTTCCTCCCTGTGTAGAAAAAACCAACAAAGTTTCCCCATTTAATAATAAATTTACAGTCTTATACTCATGGAATTGTTTCAAAATTTCAGTAGTCGAGTGTATCAAACCATGGACATGTAAAAACAAGAAATAAAATCTTACATTTAAATCCCAGACTCGAACATGTCCCGCTAAACATCCAGAGGCCAAAATGTCATTTTGTGTTGGATGAAAAACAACACACCAAGGAGTTCGGGGATGACCACACAATGTTTGCAAAACATTCCCAGTCCGGATATCAGTAATGTAGACATTATGATCACCATGACATGAAGCCAGCATGGTACCATCAGGACTAAATGCCATATGAAAGGTAGTTCGAGCCCCAGTTGGCAACTTGAATTTCTGAAATAATTTATCATCATCATGTAGTTACTTTCATCAAGGACTAGATTGGGAAACAATTTAATGAGGATTGAGGAACATGACAATATTTTGAAGAATGAAATCTAATAATAGAATTTGATCTTACTCTTCTGTTGACATTTTCTTTTGTGCACAATGTATGTACAGCCTTGGTGGCCAAAGTTTGAGACACGATTCTTTTTCCTATGTAATGTCTTGAAATTTTGGACATTGGATCCGTAATGCCCAATTCTCTTGACAGCAACTCTTTTGGAATTGGTTGTCCATATTCTCCAGGTATGGGACCACGTATTTCTTTCGAAATTTCATCATTTTCCATTTGAAAAAAAGACAAAAGTCAAGGTGCCAACTACAATGGACACCGAAAATTTGTCACAAAAACTAAATAACTCGACCCTATAACTTGTATATCTATATATTTTTTGCACAATTAAAAAACTATCAAATAACTAGTCCAAAAAAGGTCCTTAAACTTAAGTTGCTTAACAAAAAAACTTGACCATATCCATTTGACCAATTTTTACTGTGGAGAATTATAAGAGAGATATGTGGTTCAAGCGATGGGGTAAGAGATGGGGTGCGAGAAGCATGAGAGTTCAATGGAACCTCAATTAACTGAAAACCCAAAGTTAACTCTCTTCCTCACTCTTCCCTTATCCTTCCTTATTTAACTATTGGTAAAATTAGGAAAAATCTATTTTTGACAGTCTCATATTCCCATTCCATATTAACACCCAAGTTTACATTGGAAAGGCACTGATGATTCAAGTATGTACTTGTTATGTTTTCGACATTTTGTTATTTAAAAAAAGATTTTCAAGTTTTAATAAATAAATAATATATAAAAAGTAGAGAGATAATTTGATGGGATCGTTTCAGGTTTTAAAAAGAATTCTTCTTCAACAATAAAATAATTATTACATGTCTTTTAGTGGGGAAGAAATGACGGCGCCAGTGACAGAAACTGAGGAATATTTTTTTTGTCGGCTCTCATTAGAGTTTTTACAACCAGTGGTTTACATTATTATCATTAAAGACAATCAAAAGGAATAATTGAGGATGATTGGGATTAATTAACGAAAAAGGAGATGGGAGCAGCTAATCACATTATTAATATTATTCTATCCACCGTACCCTTATTTTTTCTGTGTAATACCAAGTTAATATTCTGCACTAAAAAGTATGAAAGGGTTTAACTTAAATAATGTGGAGACAAACAGTAGCTAAGAATGCCTTTATTATTATTACCACTAAACATTTAGAATAGTTAAAGTTTGTGTGCAGGAAATAATTTTTGAGTTAAATTATAAGGCAACTTTTCCCATGTGAATGGGGTGACAATTGACAAATCTTGAGACAAAAAATGCTAATTAATTTAATTCCTGTGGTATATACGTAGATAATTTACGAAATAATAAGGAGATTGTGTTATTAAAAAAAATTTCGTTGTAAAATAATGAGCTAGGAATTCTAGGACTAAATAGATTCTAATATGGTTTAACCTAATACATATAAGTTGATTGAAACTTTCGGGTAAAATATATCCATCAAATTTATAGGCAAGGACTATAAGTATTCTTATCTAAATGTAAATAATATTATATTTGAAATTTTTAAAGTGGATTTAAAACTGACCTTTTCCACATAAGTATTAAATATTTACCACGAAAAATATTAAATGCAATCCTTTTTGTTTAATAATCTACTTAGGTAGGTACATAAAGATTTACAAATGTATAGATAATATTTATCTCAAAATATTAATAATAAATCGTTCCAATTTGTCAAAGACTAAATACAAAACAGTGTTTTTTAAAGGAAAAAAAATTTAAGGGAACGACTTTAAGAAGTTATTTATATTTTAAAAACAAATGTAGGAAATTATTATAAGTCAAAATACAAGGAATCACAAAAATAAATAAATCCTATATAATCCTATAATGAGATTTTGGTTATTTTTGACAGGATTTGACAAACCATTTGTAAGAAAGAATTAAGCCCCTATATTTTTATTTGATTTTTCTCTCTCTGTGTTGATCCTGACCGTGGCCCCACAAACAACCTCCGCCCCCATGAGAGATGAGGGTCTTGAATGGTTGAAATGGCTCTCCAGGTGTGTAAGCTCCAACTCTCATCAGCTAAAAGTTGCTTTAGGTTGCTCCGTCTGCCAGTCTTCTTACCTTCCCCCAAATATTGTTTCCCTTACAATTTACTCATTACTATTACAGCACACTGTTGGTTAGTCATAGTTCTATACTCGACCAGGCAAGAACACAATTTTTTTTATTATTATTCTCCACCAAACAAATCTCTCTCTCAAAAACCAAGAGTTTACTCACAGTCATCCTCAGATTAGTATCAACATTACACTATTTTACATTAACTACATAAAAATTAATACCAATTGTGTGCTCAACGAAAGTTTTTTAAAAATTAAAATTCTTTACAATAAAAGAGCCGGTGTAGTGAATAACTTCAAGACGATTGTGTGTTTCCAGTTAGTTTGTGGTGTTAAATGTGAAAAAAAAAAGTTTTTGAAAAAATGACGAATAGTCATGAATGATATTTGAATAAAATGTGGATATGTTGAAATTAGAGAAAACAAGTGGACTCAATCATCGTCTGAACAATATTGAATATCCGATTTCTTCTAATTGTTCATTGATGGTTTTAGGAGTCAAAGATTCTCATCATCAAAATAAAATTCCCAGACGAAATTCCTCCTCCTCTCCTCCTCTTCCTCATAGCAATGACAATAATTATGATATGATGGACTTATCGTACAAAGCAAGTAACGTTGTTTTCTCTACCAACGGAATTAATACTTCTCCTAATTTCCATTCAGACAAAATGATCTCAAATCCAAATGACAAACCCGGTCTGGGGAGACCAGCTAAAAGTCTTTTTTCTATCAGAGACTTGGTCAATGTTCGTGACAATGATCAACAAGGTGAGGAAATCATTTTAATTATTTTATTTAATATTCTTCTTTTTTTCTATCACTTTCAACTTTTTTCTAAATAATGGGAAGGGAGCTTTTATTTTAATTTTTTTAAGAAATAAAGGAAAAAAGTTATCATTCTTTTGTGATTACAAAATCAAAATAATAATTAGAGACACGATCATCAGTTTATTTAGAATGAGTTTAATTAAGTTAGAGAAAAATGTGTTTTTTTTTGAAGAAAAAAAAATTAATTTGCTTTGCTAAAGATTTTGACTCTCAATTATGTACAGATAGATTACACATTGAAATGATTACGATGTTGAGACATGCAAAGTGTGCTGTTGAACAGACAGCACTATTAACAGTTAACAGAAAAATAATGAATTTTGACTAAATCATACTTTGCAATGATGATGAATCATTTACTTCTCGCCAACGCAAGTCAATTATTTCATACTTTAATTTTACGAGATATAATTAGGAGATGAAGGTGAACACATGGATGAGAATAATTTTACTCACACAAGAAAAAATATCGTTTATTTATTAATATATTATACCTATACATATTTTTCTCTTCCTCCCCATGTACCGTACGTAGTTTTCAACTTATGAGATTTTCAACAAGAGAGAGAGAAAAAGAGAGTTTATTTTTACATTTACAAGTAGACAACTTTAATTTTTTCATGTACAATAAGAAAAAATTAAAATACATAATGACCCACACGAAGATTTTTTGGTGGACTCAAGAGAGAGAGAGAGAGACTTTAAAGTAGGAAGGCATGACGACTATAATTTTTAATCCCTGTGGCCCTTTTGTTGATATAGAAAAAACCAAAAACCAATGCAGGATAGAATAAAATTACAGGTGAACATAATAAAGGATTGGATGTACATGTAGAGAGTGGAGCTATTGATTTACTAATTGTTAAAAAAGTAAAATGTGAGAATAAACAGGACATTAAGAGAAAAGGTTCATTATGGAAATTGAGTATCGTTCGCTGTTTGAGCAGACTCATTAAATAAATAAATAAAATGTACACATCAATACATTAGTGTACATGTATGTGTACATATTATCAGAGAGCATGAGCATTAAAGGTGCGAAACTAATAAACACTTATTAAAGAATCAATGCCAAATACGTGTCTCATGTCTTATTAATGTTTTTCGTGAAGAGTTTCATGTTCGTTAAGGTAGTTTACGTCTGGCCACTCATCGTAACATGATAGCTTCATAATAATATTATAGAGATAGATACCTAATACATATTTTTCCATCAACTTATTTACCACAGATAGGTAAGGAGGTAGTGAATGTCACCGTCTCGTCTCGTTTCCTTCCCATTAAGTTTTTGTAGTAAAATTTTTCAAGTTTCATTTTTTATGCAATATTATTTCTTATTCTTGTACATTACCCATATTTATTACTAACTAAAACTAGTATAAACTCAATCGAATGATGAATCCTTTATTTTTTCTCCATTCTTGCTTTATTTACCACGCTTTCCAATATATTAATAAATATAAAGTAATAACGGTACAAAATAGCTTTATTATTACTACACTGTGAGAGATAGTTAATATAAGTACAAGTTGGTTAAAATCTTTTTTTAAAAAATAAGGAATAAATAAAACATGATACATCATTATTAACCACTTGACGTATTAATCCATTAAAAATAAATTTTACTTGTAAATCTAAATATATATTATTATCCTTCCTAATTAATATCTACATAACTACACTCCATACATCATTTAAGTTTGGCTAGGCTCAATTGTCCATAAACTACCTCCTTGTACATTACACGAGTAACATGAATTAATTTTTCAATACACTTTGTCAAAAGTGTAATATAACGAGTTGAACGAACGGTAACTACTACACTGCTGTATATAACTAAAACTATCTACCTAAACTACATTAAATATTTAAATACAAAACCAAAATCAATACAAGTTAAATGTTAGAATTTTCATTTTAAATTAATTCTGTCTTGTCATTCTCCATTGTTTTTTTTACTGTAACTCGTACAAGGAAAAAAGTCACTGAATGCTCAAGAAACTAATTCACCAACACAAAAAACGAAAATAACGAAATTTAATTATCTGATTAGTCATTATTCTAGCTCATAAAATAAACTTATATCTCAGATTAAATTAATTATTCATTAGGTAGGCACGTAAAGAAGAAATTTGATTAAAAAAACTTTTTCTAAAATATTCATCTAATAACACTATAGCCTTTATACATATTAGTATAGTGTCAAGTATAAAACACCTTTAATTAATTACAGAATATATATATATACAATTATCTCACTAGTATTTTATTAGAAGGAAAGAGAAACATGATAACTGGTTTTTATCAAAAAATTATTTTCACAATATCTCTCTCTCTCCAACAAGTGTACTATAGAGAGAGTACTAAAGGGGAGATTATAGCCTGTCAAAATTATCATTGAAACATTATTATTTACTTTTTAATATTTAATTTTCTACAGATACACAGTCTATTATAGACTCTACATATTGTACATTATAACCATTAAAATTGTGATGCAATCATCATCACGACTTTAGAAAATTACAAACCACAAATACACTTTAGTCTTTCCTACCCAACAAACATTGTAGTCATCAATTCACGCAAATATGAACAAAAAAAGAAACAAGGACAGGTGATTACTTTGTAATTTACAAAATAAAAAAAAAGTTTTATATTATTTTACACTTTATAGCTAAAGGTACATTTAATGTCTTCACTAGAGAGAGAGAGAGAGAGGAAGGGGAGAAAAATAAGGGAGCAAATAGTGTGATGCAAATAAAATAAGAAAACACCTGACAACTAGTTTTTTTTGACAATATTGAGAGAGAGAGAGAGACAAAAGAATATGTACGTGGTAGGAAGGTGTCGGTCTGTGGATGACTACTGAGGATGACGACAATGTTTAAAGGAAGGAGAAGATGAAGCGAGAAAATGTTTCAGAGGTCTTCGTGTGTGTCTTCTGTATTTGAGTCTCCTCCGTCTCTCTCTCTCTGTGTTGGTGTTTTTGTCAGCACTGCTGACTTTCTAATGGATAGGTCATGTTATGGACCCTTATCGAAAGTCTTTCCATCATTTTTCCCCTCTAGAGAATCACTCAGACTCTTTATTCTTGTCGCCATGTCCAATTCTATTACTTTATGTTCTTATAACTATCTCAACACTACGTAATACGAGTATCACTCTCCTCTTCTCCTTATGTACTACAACTACTATGTACTATTCCAAGATTCCAATCGAAAATTCAAAAAACTCAGGTATACGTATTATAGCTTTATTCTCACTCTAATATCTGTACATATGGATTACGTATACAAGACGGAGTATAATATTCTTGATTGTATGTACATTGTACAATGAAGGAAATTTACCACAAAATTCCATTCCTTAATGTTTGTCAGTCGTTCAAGTCATACTTTATTGATTTTTAAAAACTCCCTACCTAAATACATGCTGCATAATGACATAAATCCATTAAAATTCTAATACCCCAATAAGTCTAATTAACTATTATGACGTGGTAATGGTATTTATGTCATGTACAATTTTGAGTTTTAAAAAGCAAATAAATAAACCAAAAATAAAAGACAGAGAGAGTTTCTTCATTTTTTTCCACAAAAAAATGGATCCTCGTAAATAAGTACCAGCTTCCTTTCATTTTGTGCATCCTAATTTAATTCTCTCCCATTTTTTTCTGCACTGTAAGTACACACATTTACAACTAACAAAAAGTAAAAATTTCCCGGTATTTTTCTTCTTGACAGAATAAATTTCATGTTGTACCATCACACTTGAAGAGAGAGAGAGAGAGTCAACGTCTAACAATTTTGAAGCAGAAAAGATAGAAATTTCTCGCAAGATTAAACAAAGTGACGAAAAAGAGGGGTAGGAATTAAGGTGGATTATATATTATTATTATTTTATGTAAGGATTCCCCATTAAAAACTTTATACAAAAGGTATATATCCAATTTTAGGGGACTATACCATGAGGATGGTCATATCAAGATATCCATGAACAAGTACACAATTATGCACTTTAGACATTACATAGAGAAGATACCTATGTATGTATGTATAGACCTAAAGTATATAAATAATAGAGCATTGAAATTCATCATTCATTTATTCAGATAGCCTACATATTATATCATCAGCTGGTAAAGGTGTTTTTATAGTGTAGAGTGTCTATTAAACTCAAGTTTAGCTTGAGGACACGGATAGTTAAGAAAAGATTGTTGTGTTGTATGGAGACTTGACTGAGGGTATAATGGCGACAAATTCAGCGTCAAAAGGAAGTGGTTTTAGAGTATAGAGTGTGACCATGGCTCATTTAGCCCCGCTGGCTTTTCATCTCAAACATCGACCGACCGCGAAGCAATGCCTTAAAAATATGCCTCAGCTCCATCATTTTTCACTTTTTCAGCCCCTCTCAAAAAACTATCCTTTTCTTTTAAAAAAAATGAGACAAAAATTCATTTTTTTCTCTATATTTAATTTGTAATGTCAATTATGTATTTTTTTGATTTACAGAAAGTGCAAGTAAACTGGACAATAGTGACAGTAGTAATTATGGAGCCACAATTTTAAATGAGAATTCATCCTCATCTTGCTCCTCAGCTGAAAAATTATCAAGTGGAGAGAAATTGTCAAGAAAAAGAGATTTAGTGAGCATACGACCCAAAGATGAAATAATTCAAGTTGTTGACTCTCCCCGTGGATCAGAGGCAGATCATGATCACGATGATGGAGACTCAATAAAAAGTGACTCAAACTTGCCTTGTGATAGAAATGGAGACTTGCGAGACAATATGTCAGATGACAATGCTTCTGACAATGGTTTGGATGACATGCCCAAAAGAAAACAAAGACGCTACCGAACTACCTTCACTAGCTATCAACTTGAAGAGCTTGAAAAAGCTTTTGCTCGTACCCATTATCCTGATGTTTTTACAAGGTATTTTATTTTCTAAAAAAATAGTTTATTAAATCTTTAATTTCAATTAATTATTACATCAACATGATACACAATACAATACAAAACCCATTATTTAATTACATGATACCCATATAATATATTGTAAGTCGTCACATAATTGTTATTTGTACGAGTATACTCTCCTCGATCATGGTAAAGGGATTTTTTGGAAAAAGAGGGACTAATAAATATAAAATAAAAGTTTGAGGAACAGCTGGTCAAATAAAACAATGAGAGGCAAAGGATACAGTACAGACGGAGGTGAAAATAAGTAATTTGTTGAAAAACAGAAAACAAAATTGGTGGAAGAGAGAGAGAGATGGAGAAGAATGACTGTTTCTAGGAAACTGTGGGCCAAGTTACTTTGAGGTTAAAAAAGAGGGAATTGTACACAGAGTAAACTAGCAATTGAATATACTTTACCTATGTACTGTGTGATATGTTGCCCTTTTTTCTGGAGAACATGGAAAAAAGAGAATGAGATTTTTACTCATGTCTTGTGTCTTGGACTTTGTTCTATTGGGCTACATGCTGACGCCGACAAACAGTTGGGAAAACAAATGTACTAATTTCATACTGTGAAAAATTAGTTGGTTCTCAGAAAAATGGAGAGAGAGAGAGACGATGGGGAGAGCGGAGGTAGGAGGAGAAGGAACAACCTTTGAATCACCTGTAATCAAACTTTACTTTAGTTACTTTCTTTCTACAATCATCCTCTCTCCCTCTCTCCATTGAAACTTATTTGTGTTGTCGCTATTAGAAAAACAAAGCTTGGCGGCTACCTTATTTTCCAACTTATTAAATGATGGCATTGAAAAGATTCTCTTCTTTTTTCCCGGGAATTAATTGTTGGGATGGTCTACTCGTCGCCAGGTCCTATTTGCACTCTTCCCTCTGTTGAAAGTCTGTACTACATATGTATGAATGGTCTAATTCTAGGGAAATTTAATTATTTCTTCATCATTAACAAACTCTCCGACCTCTGTTTGTCACTTTGCACTCCTCCCCCTCTTTTACTTTATTCAGCCATTGTCGATATTAGTCAGTGCTCAATTTCATATTCATAATCCATAATGTTAATTAGATTTAATAAAAATCATTATTTAATTAACATTGGACCACACACCACACAACAACACATTTTCAAAAAATTATTTATTAGAATGTACAATATTTAAATAAAATTTATTTTATTTTCAGAGAGGAACTTGCAATTAAAGTTGGACTCACAGAGGCCAGAATACAAGTAAGTTTTGATTGTTTTTTTTTTTTGAAAATTATCTGTGCTTAGTTTTGTCCGCCATGTTGAATTTTATTTTATAATGATCTCTGAATTCTTTGTAATAGTTTTTCAAAAATTTCAAATTATGACTAGTTATTCTGTAGATTGATAACTAATTGGCAGTAAAATAATTGGCTTGGTAGTGAAAATGCTAAAATTTCATGGTAAAATAATTTCACATGCGAGTTTATCTGTACAAAAACCCCCGCGAGTTAGATTTGAGGGTGAATGAAAAAAAACCATGAAAATATTAGGGATGCCATTCAAATTATCTTGAGAAATCAGAGTAAGAGTAAAAAAGATGCTGACATAACGAGTTGAAAAAGTGTTCATTACTGGGAATTAGATTCTTCAAAGTCGATTAAGAATGTAAGGCATGCGTGTCAGAAAAGTTTGTAATTTTGTTAAGCTTTCTCTCTCTCTTTATCTTCGTGTCTCGTTTTTATTGAATTGACTTGAATTAATTTCTCCCTACTCGACACACACAGACACACTGCACCTATTACATGGTGGGGGTATAAAACTGGCACCAGGAGAGGTCTAATGATGAGAGAGAGAGAGGACTACAATATGTAATCTATATTATTTATTATGTACACACATTATTATTATACAAATATGTTTCTGCCAAGACTTGACGCTTCGTTTATCAAATCTTTTTCTAGTTTTCATGAAAGAAACACACTGGGTGGTCAATCATTTTCTCTTTTACTTAATTACCATATATGCAAATTAGCCATCATTCCTTGTGTCCACATCAACCCGAACGTCAGATTATCTGCAAAATTCTTCTTCCCCCCAATTTTTTTATACAAAGTAATATACAGGGCGTATGATAGCACAACCATTTTACTCTTACGATTAAACATTTCTCTAGTTGAACCATTTTAATTATGACAATAATTTTGTTTATTAAAAATATCAACTTTTTAATTGCTCTTAATTGAAAAGAACAATTGGATTAAAATTAATATAGACCTGTATATTAAATACAGTAATCTGACTTTAGGAATGATATGGAGGGAAATGATTATGAAACACCCTGTATAAGTAAAGACTAATTAATTATTATAAAACCTGTACTTTACTTTATTCTCTCTCTCTCCATGACAGAAAAAAAGATGGTTACTTAATTAAATCTATTCATGGTTCTAGACTATTTTTTAAAAATTCATCTTGTTATTTTATACAATAAAAATCATAATGAAAATATTTCTCATAAAAGTTTTGGCTAGAAATTAAATTTTGAGCACAAAAGAAAAAAATAACACCGATTTTTTTGGAGTCATTTTTATGACTCTATACAAAAGAAGGGACACTCTTTAAAAATGAGTATTTAGAGATACCTTGATTTTTAAGAGAACAGGAGTCACCAATTATTGAAATGTGAGTCTTGTTGACAGAGAGGGGGAAAACAAGGGGAGTACGCTGTCTATCAATTTAAATCTCACATGGTTAATTTAATGGTGCAATAATAATGTATTCGAATAAATATATTATTTGTAATGCACAACCTCATGTGTGTGTGTGTGTCTAGTCATCTTCTCAATTATTTAAATTCTATATCTGTCTACATATTTATTTGTTGATTCACCCGAGCGAGACCTTTTATCAAAAAAAGGGTATAATGTTTTTTTGGAACAAGTTGAGAGAGCCGTAAAACGTAACAAACATAATTACATATTCATGTTCAATGCTAATAAGCTTAATAGGCTGATTTCGTTGGTAGGTTGACTTCTTCCACATTCGTCAAAAAAACCTGTACAGGTGTACAAACTACTAATCAACATTTTCAACGAGTAGAGAGATACCATCCAAAAAAAACATTTTTTGACAGAATATCTCTAGTCCGCCATTTTACTATCCATCAATAGCCAATAACGACACAGACAAAAATTCTTTTTGAGTACCCACAAATCTGGTACCCACACAGCACAGATATGAGTATAAGGGTTATTACAAAAAAACTTTTTGTAACTTATTTGTCATATTAAACGTGGTCAATATCCTTGATGATATTTTTTTATTGTTAAAATTCCTCATTGTGCAAATACTATAATTTTATTTGTACAATAAAGTTATAGCTCTAGTTTATTTCCCAATTTTTTTTCTCTTCTCTTTTTTTGTGTATTGAAAACGACATGAATATAATTTTTTTTTTCATAATAATTTCTCTAGTTGATTTTTTTATGCGTGTACCTGTTCTCTACAGATGCATTGTAGGGAATAGGGAGTTGCATGCGAGGGATAAATATGTGTGGATATTATTTCATGTTATTGCATGAACTTGACTCATTTAGAGTTTAGTAGAGAATACTTTTGATACATGAGTATTTTTTTTATTTGGATAAAAAGTATTTATAATAATATTATATATTATCAGAAAATTACAAACAAGGTTTGATTTGCCTTGCGTGTGGGTTGATAATAGGACAGAGACACACACAGTTCTCAACACAACCACACAAAAAAAACGTTATCAAATATTACTTTAATGAGGAACAGGGAGAGAGTTAATTTAATAACAATCATGGAAGATCTTAATTCTTGTCATTGCTGCATCTGCAACATCAAAATTCATACCAAGGTAAAAAAAACTGGTAACTCCAGTCCAGTCTCTCTCCAGTCCAAAAAATTGGCATCACAATCTTTCCATGTAATTTCCACCTCTCTCTCTCTCACTTGACAGATACTCTTTGGCTCGTTAAAAGTAGACATACAATTTTTTAACATTGTGACTGGGACTGGACTGGAGAAGTCCATAAAAATCCAAGAATATCTCCATACAAGTTTTCACATGGACTTTGCATTCCCCCTCCATTTTTGCATTTTTAATGGATACAGATTATTATATTCATAAAACTTGTGGATAAATTTCATTTCTTTTGTAATCTGTACAAGGCGACAGTGTCAAATATTTAACAACATTAACTATTATTTTTTTTAGTGGGATCATTTCCCCTTTTTCTAGATCACATATCACACACAAGTATATCTCTATCTAGTACTTACTTAGAAATGCGAGTTAAATTGTAGAGAGTGGACATGTAAAAAACTTGTTAAATTATATTTTTTTGGGATAATAAAATTTAAAACAATTAGAGAGAGGGAGAGGGAGATAGTACGCATTTAGCTGTTTTTTAAGGTTACGTTGACGCATTTTATCTATAAATAATATAATGAGTAATAAATGAAATAAAAGTCTATTAGGGGTTTATCCATTAAAGATTTCATGACTCGAGAGTATGTCTGTCTCTGTTGTCACAAGTACAAAAGTGCAGTTGAGTCTGTAATGAGTCCTAAGTTACCTTTTTTCACTTTGTCTCCTATCTGATGAGACTTGATGTATGTAAAGTTTTACATTGTGAAGGGGGAGAAAAAAAAGACAAAATTGGTCCATAATATCATCTCCATTTTTACCTTGTCTCTCTCTCTCTCTACACAGGATATAAGGATAATATGGAATATATTTTTCACATAATATTTTTGTCAGCTACGAGTAGAGTGGAGTAACGCTTTTGAAAAAAATGAAGGAAGAGGAGAGAAAAAAACGTGATGAGATAAAATTATTATGTCTAATGTATTACCATTACAAGAATAGCCTGTTGTGAGGTAGGAGTTGGAGGTTCTACCCAAAAAAATGGGTTCTTTCTCTCTCTCTACATTGTGTACAGGGTTATTCTCTTTGTGTCAAAATAGTTTTCATGTCAAAAACCATTTTTTTAAATGACTTGAAATACTTTATCTCCATTATTTTATGATTGGTTAAAGTTGTAAACAGATTTTTTTTAAATAAAGAGAGACTAAAATTTTGAATAATATTTCATCGGAAATACGTGTACGGAAATGTACTACAATATAAAATTGTGTAAGGGAATTTGTGTGTGTGGCCTATTTGAGGAAACTTTTTATTAAATATCTAATATGATATGCCCCAGTTGAAAAAAAGGCAGACCCTGTACATGATTGTTGACAATGTTGATGATGATGAGGATAGAACCTTAAAAAAAATATCTGTATGAAAAAAAGAGACGAGCATGGAGGGGGGGGGTGCGTGTTCAGCGTTTCTCTTTACGTGTTACGTGTGGTTGAGACTAATTTAATAATAATATTGTGTCTATTGTTGTTTACATTGTGAAAGGGATGGGGGTGAGTTGAGAGAGAGAGAGCCTTCAAAAAATATAGTTTTTTTTTCTTCCCTTCTTTCTTCTTCATATGATGAGGTCCTTTCATTTAATAATGATTTCGGGGGAACGAAACAAATTTGTAAAGTACACGGAAAGACCAAAAGAATTTTTCGTGTAATCATCGGTTTAAAATTACATCCGCTCTAACACACAAAGTGTAACACGGCCTTCTTTTTTTGGGTGGAAAGGGCCCTTTACCATGAGGAGAGAGTAATCAGTCCAACTTTTTTGCTTTCAAATTTTCAAAAGCCCTTCAATTTCACACACACACGTACAGACACAGCAGTCAGTAGTAGGACACAGAGGTACAAGGAAAATTAGAAGGAGAAGATAAAAATATAAAATAATTAAGGATGGATTATAATATAAATTAAAAATTATATTTTAAAGGCCACAACATTAATTATTATTCTCTCTCCGTCTTTAAGATCACTTTAGATGAATTTTAATTGGTTTGGTGTTTAATTGGTGTACACTATTATATTTTCATCACATTTTAATAAAGATTATTTGTACTCTCTTCAAGGCTCTAAATGTATTACATTTAGTTTGAAATAAATTTAACATTTATTTTAATCACACACTAACATCAATACAAATAATAAAAAAATTGAGAGTTATCTTAATGAGTTTAAGTATAACTTGGCACTTTTGACTAAGTGTGCTAATTTTGTTTACGGTTGTTAGACTTTATATTTTTGAAGTTAAATGTGATGGAATGTACATTTTAACTTCTATGACGTAATAGTTAAGAAAGTAAGTAATATTTTAGAGTTTAGAGAAAAAAATTGAGGCATTAAAAATTTCAATGATGATATCAAGCCCAAAATTATTATATTAGAGTGTATACAGTGTGAGGTAGGTACTAATAAAACAAAGATGAAAAAATTTCATATCTCTCTCTCTCTTATTTAAGTTGAGATGAAATGATGAAAAAATATTCTCATACGTATGTGTTTGTAATGGATACTACAGAAAGAATTATAAAAACTTTTTTTATGAATTGGCAAAGGGTAAAGCCTAATGGGCTTTGACATAAAAATACAAAATAAAATGTCGTTATTGTCACCCCCTTTTATTTGACATGGGACAATGGTCAATGTGGTAACTGTGAAGATGGGAAGATACAGAGATATATTGACAAGAGATGAAATTCATTTTATTTGACTATTTTTTTGTGGGGGAGGACACATAAAAGTTTATTGATTTAGTTAATAGACTGAGACATGTTGCTCATTACAATATTTGTATTATTAAATGGTTAATGGAGGGGTAAATGAGGAGAGGGGATGGTTTGATAATATTATTTTAATGGAAGGAGGATTGGGTGAATTTGACAGATATGAATCATGAAATGGAGAGTGATGATGCGCTTCTACTTTTATCATCTATGTACTGAATTAGAGTTTCATTAGTGAAAATAATGTTTAGATTTAAAATGATGATTGTAAAGTTAAAACAAGTTTTTCTAAATTTTATACTTGTTTTTATACACTTCCTTATCATTACAGATACTTATTAGAGGATATCAGAGAGACCAGTTTAAAATAATAAGAGAGAGAGAAGATATTATCACTTGGTGATGAGCCCCTTGTTCCTTTTTCTCAGGGCTTTTAATTTTATTATCAATATTATATGCAGATTAACCATCTTCAACAGTTCCTCTAATTTGACTGTTAGTAAGAGTTGTTAGCCAAATTATAAAAACTTTACATCTTTCTTTCCCATCTCTCTCTCTCTCTCTCTCTCTCTCTCTCTTTCGTAGTCTGTCAGTTGTCGATTGTAAATGCTTTCCCAGTTTCATTTTGTGTTTTAAATCCTTTATGTCAAGTTTTTTTCTTCAAACTTTTAATATTTGTATATTTTTTTTGGTGATTTCCAGGTATGGTTTCAAAACAGGTACGTTTGGCTTTCAATTAATTGATTATAAATTTTGAAAATTAGGTGTATATATTTTTTGATTTTATTAAGTATAATTAATTATATTTATGTTTTATAAATTAAATTATACAGACGCGCAAAATGGCGTAAAGGAAATTCGGTAGGACCCCAAGCACATCCGTACAATCCATTTCCCACAGGGATGACAATCGGAGGACCACAGTCATCACAACCTTTACCATTTGGTGGAGTTTATTTTCCTCCAACAAGAAAGCCATCAATGGAGAATACAATGCCGTCCATTCCAAGTTCCCCAGTCCTCCAACATCATCGTATTCCCCATCCATGGAATTCCCAATTATCTTATTTGTCTGGACTCTCATCACCCCATCCAGCATTTAATTATCGTGGTCCATTTTTGAATCCAGCTCTAACTGCTGCTGCCTATCTTCCAGGTGGACCATCATTCCAAAATTTGTTGGCATCCCTTCATGGTCATCCCGTCTCAGCTCATGGTATGAATTCTCCTGCTGATTTACTCATGCGATCCCCAGTAGGAATTCATAGTCCTTTGGCTGGTTCCCCCGAATTGAGTCCAGAGAGAGGTTCCGGGAGAAAGTCTAGCCCTACTTCTAGATTCAATAATGAGGAGATTAGTAGTGGAGGTAGTAACGGTGGAGACTTTCATTCAAGTGGGGGTGGGGGTAGTAGCATCTCTGATCCTTTGTCTTTGGTGGGGGCTGAGGATCTTAATCGAAGGACTTCAAGTATTCATGCTTTGAGAGTGAGAGCAAAAGAGCATGAAATGAAATTGAAAATTCTTCAAAATTCGGATGTCATCACTAACTGACGTCCATTAGATTTTTCCACTAGATCTAATTTTACATTGTAGGTAATATTACATGTATAGAAAAAAAGTCTATTAAAAAAATGTGAAAATCGATTCAAGAGCACATTTTATGTTTCAAAATTTAATCAAAATGTACACACAACATGACTGCGTCCTATTTATTGCATATCTGTACTATAGACAAAATATATTATAATGTGCATTTTTTTTGTTAATTATGTATTAATTTAAATCTTTGTTTCTGTTGAGTTTAAAATGTTAAGAGTAAATAATAATCCATTGTATAATTATTTTAAACCGAAAGAAATTATTTTAAATATAATTATACAATTTTTGTGATTTGTAAGTAATGTCAATAATTTTGGTTCCAGATTGAATTTTTAGTTCAACCATTTTTAGCCCCCCCCCCTCTCCCTCCACATAAATCCTCTTTCCCCAAAATGAATCATTTAATTTTAAATTAAAGTTAAAAAAATCACATGTAAATTTGTAATATAAATAAGCGCTGTTATACATATAACATTATAACATAATGTATATTATTAATTGTGGATGTAATACATTACACAATTAAAATTATTTTATTGAAAACAAAAAAAAAATTATCCGTCCAATTTTTAAAGGAAAACATGATCATTTCTTTGATATTTGCAAAAAAAATACGCCAAAAACATAATAAAGACAAAAAATATATTCATAAAAATTAAATTTGAGTGCTATTAAATCTCATTTTATCATATTTTTCATGATTCATGATTAATCAACATTAATTCTTGAAAATGGTGGTTCGTTTCGTCTAGAAAAAAAAGGATAGTCAAGCCTATAGAATTAAATATAATGTTACAAGTATTAAAAGAAAAATTAGGAATTACCTGTGCCCGTACAAAAAATAAATTGATGGACTATTTGTATTCTGCTGTTGGCAGTTATGAACCACGAAAGGATCATGACAGAAAAAAACCAACCAAATTTTTTTTTCTCTTGTACTGGCTGACTAGAGACAAGGTGGGTGAAAGAGTCGAAGTCTTTTCATTTGTCTTTTCATTTCACAGTTTTTATGCCCTGTAAGGTGGACTTAATGACGCTAATTTAGTAATGATAGTCCTCAGAGTCATTGTCAGAAAGGCGTCTTACTTTGGCAGAAGTCAAAAGGTCTCCTTGACTACGTGACTCGTCTCATCCTCACATCTGTACAACCCCATATCCATGTAATACTGGTATAACATTACATGCAAATAGAGAGAGAGAGAACAATAACATTGCCCCCTAATGTAATGTACAAAATGGAAAAGATACTTATTACAATTATCTTGGTCGTATAAGTGCACTGCCTTATACTCATACACAGCCACCATTTCAATCTTTAAAAAAAAATGTACAAGACCAAGACAAAAAAGAAGTCGTAAAAATTCCCTCTCTCCCTTGGACTTGTAAACTGACTAACTTGTGTGTGTGAGTTAAGTATGAAACGTTCCCCTCTAACTTGAGAAAAATATTTTGGAGAGTCAGAGTCAAGGAGTCATCATAATAACCTGATGATGCATTTTTCTCTTGTTTTACATAAAATACAACAATCTTCTTAACCAACACAGAGAGAGACTCATCTCACCTGTCTTCATTGACAATGGTCACGAAGGATATGGCCATCCTTTTATTTCAGCTACGCGGGTACTTTTCTTATTTGAGGTGAATTTAGTGGAGAGAGAGAGAGAGGGGAGGGGGGATTCAACCCCATGATTAGGAGCACCTCAGTATGAATGATATGTAATATTACCATGAGTTTTTTTTTTAAAAAATAAACTGGCAAAGTATATAAATTGTCCTGAACCTATACAATAATAATCTCTATTTTTCTCCATGTCTCCCATGCTTATAAAAAAAGGAGCGCTGTTCATATCATGGATCACAACAATTGTTCCTTAAAGTCCAATATGATGGTCCACTAAAAAAAGAAGTTTTTTTTATATATAATACGATGGGCTTATTATTATTATACAATAGAGATAGACGTAGACGGTCGATGCCGAAATGTGGGGACATCCCCCTTGAAGGTAAATGTCATTTACTAAATTCTCCATTTGAGTCATAAAGGGGAGAGAGAGGAAGGAAAAAAAAGTGTATTGTGTAATGGTCATAGTAAATGAAAAGGCCTGAAGGACCGACAATAATTTGTGAGTCCATCATGTCATTTCATGTTGTTAATTAGCAAGCCAATTCAAAAAATTGACTCTTACGTCGCCCTTTTCCTCTTTTAAAAAACCCCTCTTACTCTTTTACTGTAGTCAACGACCAAAAAAATAATATGTAATACATTTTCATATTCTATTTTTACCTTTGAATCAATAAAATGTTGATTTGACACACATGGGTACATTCGGTGAGACTAAGAAGATGGACAAGCTCTCTCACGTTCCATCATGTCGATAATTGCTATGACGGTAAGAGAGAGAGAGGAGGGGGGATTAGATGTTGGACGAGGTCTCCATGATAAAGAATATCACAAGATTGTGGCTTGATACGCGATCCGATCACAATACAATCACACAGACAAAACATTAAACTCACTCGGCATTCAGATAAAAATGTAATGTTGTTGTGTTGTTGTTCTTATGTATGTACATGAAGGAATGAAGGCGGCCACCTCCCCCTTGAAGAAAAAAAAGAAGCCCAAGTACTCATTAAACAGTTCCTAGCTACCAAATTACTGGCTCCATGCAACCCTTGTAATTTCCAGTCACAGATCATACATTTATCTTTGAATTATCTCTCTCTTCCATCTCTCTCTCTCTACATTCAAGACGTATGCAGCTAATGGTCCAATGTTATGTAATATGTACAAGGGGGGCTATTATACTAAGAGACTTGTATGAACAGATTCATCCATCACAATAACACACACACTCACGCACTCACAAAACTGATGATTCTTGGCTTGATGATTATTCTGATTGGAATGCAAAAAAAATATCTTCGTGTGTGTGTACTCGACAGATTAGCATCATTAGGGGAAGGATGGGTGTACAAGTCCAGAGTGAGTGTTTTTGACCCAACATTTTGTGGTCATGTAAACTACAAATTGAGAGTGGATAGACAAAACAAACAAAATGGTTAATTTTATTTTAACTATTTTTCATCAACAAATTTATTTTGTTGACTTTTTTATAATTTATAATAAATACTATTTCAGATTCTAAGGATGATCCCAATATTTTAATATTTTTTTAATGTTTTATGCCCAATGCTACCCTAAGTGTTAAAAAACCATATTGGTCAGAACTTGAGAAGAGACAAAGTTCATTCCTACAAAAAAAAGTAACAGTCCATATTGTATTTGTACTAACCTACCTGCCTTATAATCAGGAGAGAGAGACTATGGGCTATGAAAACAAAAATGTAATCATTATTTTCATTTCAAAATCCAAGTTTTATGAACTGCAAAAAGTTTACAGGTTAAGTTTAGATATTAAAAAATTACAATTTTTTCAGTTATCTAATACAACTTTGTTTTTCTCTCTCTAGTCAAATTTCAATGTCCTCCCACATTAAAATTTACCGTTTACACATACTCGGGTACATATAAAAAAATAAGGAAATAAAGATACATAAAAGGTTTTATATACAAAAGAGAAAAGAAATGAAGGTAAATTTAATAATATTAATTCAATTTAAATAGAATACATGCATTCTCATAATTGTATCCAAGTCACTCATAATAAAATTAATATAGAGGGGGAAGGAACAACTGTACAATATAATTTTTAGTCTCTACTTAAATATAAATTATTTCTCTCTCTCTCTTGTTTTTTTCTAAAGGAAAAAGCTTAAGTTAAATTAACATTTGAATGATGGTATAATTAATTATCACTACCTAAAAATTAGCAGTTGAAGACTTGTGAATGAAGCAATCAACTTGATCTATGCAAATCCATTCATTCCCCCTGAGATTCTCAAAGAAGATAAAATTAGTACATTGTATTCTCTCCAATGATTTTTATACATGTACACAGATACATCTTAAATACATTTTAACCACTTTTTAAATTGTTCTTGCTCCTAACTTCATTTCCCCCCTCCTCTTAGACAAAAAAAATGTCCGATTTTTTACAAGTCTCCGTCTCCATACATAAACAAAACAATACATTTATGTACTAATATAAATGCCAAGTGCAATTCGATGCACTTGGTACATATCATCCTTTATATTACCTTGATCCTTATAAAGAGAGAGAGAGATGGGGAGATGAGAGTCAAAGAAGAAAGCAAACTCATAGTTTTTAAATGGCGTGAAATGACTATTACGTTAATGGTGAGGGGATAAAAAAATTATTTTTTTAAAAAAAATCTATAATATTATTACACACCATCTATAGTCCCCCTTAATGATTCTGTTCATACAAAATAGATCACTACACATTTCCTAATTAAGAGAAGAACATTAAATTATCGTGAGAAAAGTTTAACCTTTTTTTGTGTGCCTACGAGTACTCGTACCTTCTCTCTTTCTATTTTCTCATTGTTGGGAATATCAAAAAAATCATGCACAATTTATGCACACAATTAAGTGCAAATTTTTAACTCTAGTTTTTTACAGATATACCTGTATATTTTTTGAAGTATTAAAGTTAATATTAATTTCTGGTTTATTTTTTTTTGGAAAAAAATATGAACGGGGAAATGAGACTAGAAAAAGAAGATTCTCTTGTTTCCAATTTTACATACATAAAACATTATCACTAATTTACTCATGATTCAACGTTTAAACAAAAAGGAAGAGAGGAGGGGCAAAGTCAAAGACGTGAGCGATGGCTACTACAAAAAACAAGAGCAAGCAGGTAAGTTCAAGAAGATTATCAATAAAGGAAGGGCAAAAAAAATCCTTGAAGAGAATCTTGTAAATTGTAAATTTTTCTTATGTGTTAAAAGCTTCATGTATTTCATATTCTATATATAATACATGTACAGATACAAGTTTGGTTGATTACACCGTCTTTTGCCGCTGCATAGTATAGCAGTCAGTGATCATTGTTTTTTTTTGGTTGTGAATGTGAGAAATGTACTCTACCTGTATAGTCTTAACTAACTACTCTACACACAAGAGAGAGAGAGAGAGGGATCGTTAGGGAATTATGCATGTTAGAGTTACTATGAGAAAAAGAGTGGGCATGATCATGTATACTTGTTGAAGATGGTGGAGAGAGAGAGGGGGGAGGAGGATGGGGAAGAAATTAAGGAAATTAGATTTTGTGCACAGGACTCCATAAAAGGAACGTCATTAATTATAGCTGATTAGAAAAGGTCTTATGGGTCAAAAGAAAAGAGTTAAAGGGAATTAAAAAACACAAAAAAATAACCAAGACAAGGCAATGTGTAGTCTCTCTCTTTCAAAATGAGAGTCTCTCTCGACATATGAGAATGATACTTCATGAAAAAAAGCACGGAGGTTGGTCTCTCTCTCTTAAGTGGGTATCTGTACTCTACGAGACAGAAAAAAACGACAAGCATTACATTAAAGTAAATTCATATGCTAATCTCCTAATTTACTTGGTTTACTTTTTTACACGTCTAACTCTTCAGGATCTAACTTTTCATACATGTACGTTTAATATTTGTATATAGGTATGTACAATTAAAATGGAAGAAAGAAAATAATTCTTTTATCAGAATTATTTATTTATTTTGTATTATAAATTAAATATTTTATTTAAATATTATTAAATTCATTCCCGCTCTCTCTCTGTCACTCCAACTTTCATCAAACCTCCTTATGAAGACTTGTAACAATTTGGTGTGACAATAATTAGAAGGCTTCCATCTCATTTATTTTTTTTTACATTTGATTAATGAAATGAGGGAAATTTTCCTCCTTCTTCTTCTTCTTACAAATAACATGATAATAAATTTATAGAGAGTTATTGTATAAAATGGAAGAAAAAAAATTAATGAAAGTAAAGAATGTTGGATACATGTACATCATACATGTACATGTAAGTTATATAAAAATAAATATGGAGGGGGTCAAGTTAATTGTGATGAAAAAAATGGGGAATCCTTCCACAGGTAAGTGTGAAACCATAAAAATTACTCCCTCAGACTCGTCATCTTTGCTCGTATTTTAATTATTATTACATTGCTGCTTACTTGTTTCTCATCTGTTCGTCTCCTTGTTTTTTTCTTCTTCTTCTCATAATTTCCTTGAAGAATAAAACCACAGAAAGGGCTTTTGTCTTGTATGTTGGGAAGGGGGAGGGGGAGGATAATGTAATAAACAATTTAAATAGTTTAATAAAATTTTAATTTGGTGTTTGTACATTTATATACATACATACATGGTAAATGTACATATTACACGGGTTTGAGACTTATAAACATTTTGGGGGGATTTTATATCATTCTGTGTTCTGTGTGGACAGCTATCTCACCTTTCCCTTGTAACCTTTCACTAAGGCACTCACCACCCGGAGTGACCCTTTCTTAGAATTTCATTAGAACGACATGGGGAAGCTCGTAAGACGTAAGGGCTCTCTCTCCTTTTTTCTAATTTCTTCTTGTTTTTATTTCAACAAAAGGTTTTGGTATATAAAAATAGAATTAATTTTGTTGGCTCCATTTCCATAAAAATATGTACAGATACATGTTTGAAAATACAACTTTTGAAATATTACATTTAAGGCAATGAAATTGGACATGTTATATAATTATTTTACAAACATTTGTTAACTTGTTACACTACAGACTACAATATCAATATCAATGTCAGAATATTGGAGGACAGTTAAATCAAATAAAAATAATTGCAAGTTAGCTAATGAGTTTAAATTATATTCTTTTTCTTTCAAAGGCAACATAATTTACGAAGACAAAAAAATTGTTTCAAATATTTCATTAACTTGAGACTCCAACATAAAAAAAATGGCCACAAGTGTCTCTCGTCCTGTCTAATTTGTGAAATGTGCCGCAAAATACATAAATATTTTGTACATAGTTAGATATAACTACGTTATGTAACTACACAACCAAGAGAGTGAAACAAGTCTATAGGCTCCACTAATGAAATGAAATATCCATATTCCTTATCGTCTTTTAATATTATAGTGTGTGAGAGACACTAAAAGGTTGATCCATATGGAACCATCTCTATCTCTCTTACTCCTATCCAATATGAGAGTCAAGTTTTTCTATGAGAAGTTATCTGTAAATTGTTGCGAAAATTAACGTCAACATTTATGAGCTCAAAGTTGGAAGAGGTTTTGTTTTTTTTCTTCTTCTTTTTCAACTTCTCTCGAGTGAGTCCATAGACCGTAACCCATACCAGAAACGAAGGTCAAGGTGAGGAGCTCTTAATTGAGAAAATGATATTCCATTAAGGTAGAAAACTTTATATTATCTCTCCACCCCTTGCTGCAAATAAATTTATTTGTATTTTTTTTCTCCTCTCCTCCATCTCTATCTTCAAATTGCCAATTCATTATGTATTTATGTGCTCACTCTCTAGCTACCATTAGCTGATACTGATACTCTCTCTCACTTGTACTTTTCATCCATTAGTGAGTTCAACACAGAGAGAGAGAGAGAGAGAGAGAGAGAGAGAAACACTTTACAATAAACCACCAAACTACCTTTTGTCTATTTTTTTGTAAATAATGTGTCCAGTAAAATATTTAAACTTGTTTTTAACCGAGAGAGAGAGAGAGAGTAATATTTTTCATGGTTAAATATTTTATATTTAATTATCCAGCTCCACTGAGGACTGAGACAAATTTCTAATGTCTCATGTATTTGTGAACCAAAAAATTTATTCTTTGTGGTAATGGTCCTCCTGGACTCGACTCATTACACAAGGAAATTATTTTACAGACAAATAATGAACCAAGAGTCAATATTCCATGCCCCCTCCATGGTTATGAGCTAACAACTAATAAATGGAGTAGCCCCTTTGCAAGAGTTAAACAATACAAAAAAAAGTAACGAATTTATTCCGGAACTGGTACTCGTATGGTCACAAAAAATAAAAACTTCTCGGTCTTGTTTTCCATCCTCAAAGCCCTCAACTTGAGCTTCTTGACTATTACCTGTAATTGAGAATATGGATATAAGGAGAATTGGAGATAACAATACAAGAAATTGTTATATACACAAAATGAATGTTCATTGGACATTGGAAAATGAGACGAGAGTTTGAAAAAAAATGCAATAAAGAAAACAACAAGAGGAACTGTAACGATAAACGACGGTGGTGTAAGTTAAGTTTTTTTTTCAAAAAAAGGCTTGAAACTTATAAGGGAAGTGTACATGTACTGATACTCATACTCGTATTATATATTTAATGTCGAGTGGTGGAGGTTGGGCAGACTGACTCGTCAGTAAATTGTTGGTTATTAAATGTTGTAAAGTTGACCGGGCTAATTACGATTTATTAGACTATTCCACAACAGCCCTCTCTCTCCCTCTCCCCCTTTTTTCTTCTTGTTTAGTGTTCGGGCACTGACTTTGATAATTACGATACAATTAGCGCCCACTGATAGCCTACAATATATAACTTTACATTAACATAATATTATATAATGCTTTTTCAAGAGTAAGAAAAAAAAAGTTAAACCAAATCATTTAACTTAATCTTTCACAGTAAATGTGTAGCTCCACTACAGATATCTGTACATATGACGTTGCTTTAAGGTATTTTTCATAGAGATGGAAAATGAATAGACAAATTGTGGTACAAAAAGTCAAACAAAAAGTCTTTGTCTGATAAAAGTCTCTCTAGTAGACTATGGGAAGGGTTCTCTTTCTTTAATCTATTCCTCATCTCTTCAATTGTCGTCATTGTCGAATATGTAGAACGTCTTTGTGTAAAAATGATCATGTTTTTTGATATCTCTTTACATGTAATAAACTTTTTTTTTGTATACCGTAAACTCCCGTTTAACCGCCCACTCCCAAATAACCGCCTATCGCTAATAAGCGCCTACCCGCTGACCTTA